>JASPKZ010002140.1:0-63106 GCA_030220185.1 Diploptera punctata | reverse complement strand
CTGGCTTCCTATAAAGACCATGTAGTTCATTGGAGCCTTTGGCATGGGTTCCCTGAAGTAGTCCCCGCCCGGAGAACCGAATGGGGGACTATTTGACCTCCGGAAAATTTTACCCCAGTAGAACCCATGTCCGCATTTCTTGACGGTTGTATTTTTACGGTGAAAGATCGTCACTCTTTCGACCAAGGTACTTATTCGTCTGGCTTATCACCTTCGACCAGTCCGGCATGGGTAACCCTATCGGCAGCAATGCTCCGCCGGCATAGCTCTCAGGATCATTTAAGCACACAAGCCACTCCCACCACGACAAGGTAAAGATACCATGGAGGGTCATTATTCGCTATATTCAATGATTTGTTGGAGAAAAATAATGGTCTAACCTGTTCAGAATATTAAAAAGGAGGAGCTTTCTTTATCACAAAAGCAGGAGCTGATAAAGATAAATCGATAAAGAGCAAGGTGAAACACGACTGTCATTGATGTAAAACAGAATTCATTGAAACGTGATTGGTCATTGACTACCATTTGCGACATGAGTTAAATAGTCTTCTACAAGCCGACTCCACCATGCCAAGGCAATCAAATCGCTGCAATGAAAAACTGTAAATGTAATATAACTAAATTACAAGTAATCAATGGAATATCAAAAAATACAACATGGAAATATCCTCACAAAAATAAAAAAACAATGGCCTTCAAGGGCGCTCATCCAGTTCGGACAAAGATAATATTAGAAAATAAACCAATAGAACAAGTGGTAAGATATAACTTCCTAGGTTGCGAAATATCATACACAGCGGAAACAGATATAAATAACAAACTAAATAAGTTTAATTATATAACAGGAACACTAAAAACAACTTTGAAAAATAAAGCCAGGAAATTATACAAGACAATGGCAATGCCTGTTATTACTTATGGATCCGAAACGTGGACAGTGTCAACACAACAATCTGCCAGAATACAAGCTGCTGAAATGAGATTCCTCAGACCAATAGCAGGATATCAAAGAAACAGACAAAAACATAATACAGAAATAAGACAACTAAAAGTAGAGGAATTAAACACGACAATAGAGAAATACAAAAGGGAAACTGGAAAGAACACTTGGCAAGGATGACTGAGAATAGAATACGAAAGCACCATACAGCTATTCACCACGAGGAAGAAGAAGTTGGGAAGACCAAAGAAAAGATGGAAAAAGCAGCAATTGGAGCCGGAACAGGCTAGTAAATAAGCCTAAATCGTGAAGAAGAAGAAGACAAAGTAATCAAAGAACTATCACGATACCTAAACGTAATCATGCTTTTCCTTTCTTTATAAAAATCTTTATTCATTATTATTTATAGATGCATTAATATCCACTATCATATTACATCTGGGATATTTACGTGTATCCCAGTTGGCTGCCTTTTCTACTGTTACAAATATTTTATGTTTCTTCCTTAGTCAGACAACAGACATTTTTTCTTCAAGGGAATTATTCCAGTGACCTCTCATGTCTGATTAAGGTTAGGTTTGGTTATATCGACTCCTGGCTCTTCATTATTATTCATCGCCTATCATATCACAACTACACCTTCCCAGAGCCCCAAATTAACAAAATGTGTTACAATTTCGCCAGTGCCACGAGATGATACCAAATATGTCATAAAGACAACCTAGTTCATCATCATCACTCCAGAGATTAGGCAATTGCCCGTTCCGACTTCATAATGCATAGCCAACATCACGTCTTTCTCTTGCTTTGATAATTTCTTGCTAACAATGTATATCTCTCCTTACTCATTCCATCCATATGATCAATCCATTTCTGTCTGTAATTCGTGACACAACCTAGTTGCATTGGTAAAAAAAAGTATATTTGTGTATTCCTTTATAATTATTGTGAGGAGTGTCCCCTTAGCTACCTCAAAAATAAAAAAAAGTGTGCATATCATACAAATTCTTAATTTCAGATCTAATAAGATAAATGTATGGTACAGTATATTAAGGTTTCCCTTTTATATCTCTTAAGAAAATATTTTTTACAGTATCTCTTGATAGAACTCGGAATTATTTTCCACTCCTTGTCAGAGACTGTTAAACTTTAACATCTTTCCGAAGAAAAAAGAACTGACAGAAACATCTCATAATAGTATTTTTTTAATAATTAATAATTTATTTTTCCTTTATTAAAAAATAATACTAAGATTTATCAATATTTCTTATATAGGTCTATATTAAGCGATGGATTAATTTATTAGTTTATTATTTTCTATGTATTTATATAAGGATAGTAGAAGGCCTATAGTAGAAAGGAACTTGTCTTCCTTTGTGTATATATTATTTTACTAGTTTTAATTTTAATTATCTCCAACTTATTATTTTATCTTATTAGTGTAATATTATTGCCCAATTCGGCCACGTAATCGTTTAGTATATAATATTATTGTAATTATGTAAAATTGTAGACTTTCAAGGTAGGTATTTTGATTCATGTATTTTATGTCTTTCGGGCTAAATGGCCGTGGTCTGGTTTTATTAAAACTCGACTACTGCAGTAGTAGACGAAACGTCCAGTTTTAATAAAACCAGACCACGGCCATTTAGCCCGAAAGACATGAAATACAGAATTATTGTAATTGTCTAAATCGAAAATTTCCCTATCGAGTATTCCAAGACTTGGCCTTTTTCTTTCATAAATGTCATTGTTTTTCGAAATTTTGAAAATTGCAAAAAATGATTGTGGAGGCTGTATCAGAGATTATTAATGCAAGTTATGATCCAGTTTCCATTTTGTTTATTTCGATATCAATGAGTTTAATTATAAAACAAATTATGTACTGTGTATTTAAATGTAACATATGTTTATCCTGGTGAGTGGAAGAGATGCCACATGGCCTTAACCCCACCAGGTTAAATAAATAAATAAATAAATAAATAAATATACCGATAAAAAAACATCTTTTAACCCAGCACCGTTAGAAATATTAATTGTAAAATTGTCCACGTCTAGAACAGAAGGAGTGGTTAGTATATAATTTTTAATCATAGTATGTGCAGCAGATGACTGGATTATATTGCAAACTCCTCTCCAGTACATATGTTGAGAAGGCATCGACTACTGTTGATATCGATTCGTTTGTACGAGGGATGGGAATGTTAACGCTGGTAGCCGCCTCAGTGATTTTCAACGGAGAAAGGTTACGTGCCGGAATCGGATTAAAACTTCTCCATTACCTTCACCATCTCTAATTATACACACTTACAAAACACACAAACACTTAAACATGCATTCGTTCTGTACTCATCTCTGTGAAACAATACAAGTACACATCATCCATGTAACATGGTCTAACAAAGTGGTCCATAAATTAAAAATAGACCACATGACATCATCTATACGCCTAGAGAGGAACCCGAAGCATAAAAAGTGCAGTGAGTGACCTGAAATACACACTCAACATGTAAACTGAGGGAGCATTTTAGTTCCCGAACGAATGTCTGCTCAGGCAATTCTCCCTACACTGCAGCCACTGATTCTCCGGCTTGACATTTTCACGACAGTGTTGCCGATAGGGATATTCAGTGGGAGTGGCCGCTTTATGTATGCAGTTAGCAGACATACAGCTGATAACATCTCAGCAATTTCAAACTTTACTAACGCGCTATAGCTGCGTCAAAAGCAGTGATTGGTTGTGGCAAACGTTCACTCCCACAGCAACCATTTCCTTATTGGCAGTGGAGGCGAGTTCTCCCTTTACCCCTCGTTACAAACCTAAACTTCAGAACCGGAGAATCGGCGGCTCGGGTATAGTGTACCTCTGACGTAAGAATTATGTACAGGTAGATTATTATCATCATCATCATCATCATCATCATCCGTGTCTCTCTATAGCATTAATTGACTCATCGACCAATTCAGTGAAGTGTACAGCTATTCAAGTATTCATAAGGAAGAATAACTACTTTTTTTTAAATTTCTTACTATTTAAAAACTCATGAAGTGCCGCACCGTAGCCGAGTGGTTTAAGGCAAGATGACTTGGCGCAGAGCTTCGGGACTGCAGTGGTTCAATTCTCAATTGAGGAAGAAATGTTCTCAAGGAATTTCGCACAGTATGGGACCTGTGTCCAACCAGCATCGTGAGGCTACAATAATTAGCGGTTCCAGGTTCATAAAACCAGCTATAATGACTAGAGAAGCAGAGATGCTGACCACATGTCACCCCTATACTGGCTGAATGATGGTCTGCCTTTAAGATTAAGATATATGGATGTGAGGCCAGCAACCGAATGGTAGATCAAGGGCTTTTAAGCTTGTCGCACCATGGAGTAAAGTAAAAACTCAGGACCTCCTTTGGGAAAAAATATTTGAAATTTATATTCTATATTGTATTTTTACATTACATAGACTTGTTGGTTTTAAACTTTTACTTATTAACAGAGAAGCAATAAAAATAAACCATTGAAAGTCAATAAACAGTTATGAAACTAGGACATGAACAACCTACCAGGCAAAGAAATGAAGTTTCTTACAAATGTCCGGTTACAGAAAGCGTTGTAACAAAAACTGAGTAACGATTTTCGCAACCCATAATTTAAAAAAGTAAAAATTGGGAAAAAGTATTACTAATTTTAAAACTTGTCATATAATTGATACTTGATGAGATTTGAATCTCACCAAAATGTTTGATTGATAGCAGCCAATGTTTATTTTTTTGTAACTATTTTAATTATGCATTTTTACTGAATTTATTTATTAAATAAGAACTTTCTTTTCTAATAAATGATTGGTATAAATATGTTCTTCTAAGAATGAACATTGTCCACCGCTGTGGACTCGAGGTACCGTGCTGCCTTGTCACGTAGCGGGCCCGGGCTCGATTCCCGGTCGGGACAGGCTCCTGGGTGAGGTTTTTTCGGGTAAAGACAAATGTCAGGAATCTTAGGGCCCAACGGTCCCCTAAAATTATCCGGCTATCATCATCATTATTATTATTATCATCATCATCATCATCCCTCACCGGTGTGGAAAGCAACGGGAAGCTACCACACCTATAGTTCCTTAGTAAAGCTGCAAAGCATAGAACGGAAATGCGTGATTGCAGTGAAAGACCTGCCCTCGGGCAGAATTATTAAAGAACAGAATAAATATTGACATTTTTTAATTATAAGAGAATGTCCACGTTTATATATATATATATATATATATGTTATAGCTATATTTTTTTACATTTGGCAATGAAGGCAAATATGACATGACTCATGCATTTATTTTTCTTTCTTTTCATGGCATATATAATTTCCAAAATTAATAAAATTATGTTATTAGGTCTATGACTAAGATGGAGTCTTAAGGATTTTTTTAGCTCTCAAATTATATTTCATAAATGTCTTTATACTAACTAGCTAACTAACTCATTGACACTATCAAACCCGTAGGTTCATGGCCGCGCGGACATAAGCTCTCCATACATTCCTATCCTGAGCTAATGTTTTCCAATCATTCCCTGTATAATCTACTTACCTCATCATCATCAACAACAAGGATTAAGCCCAATGGCCTGTTCCGATCGCATTATAGGTCGAATTGGTCCTTCCATCTCTTCAATGGTCCTCCCAACATTCTTCTCCCTTTTGGTTTATAATTATACATTCTTCTTGGTATGCGTTGTTCATTCATTCGTAAAACGTGCTGAAGATAAGCTTTTGATAATATTTTATTCTTTCACAGAGATTAAATATATTAAGTTCTGTTCTCATATCTTCGTTCTTCTTTTTATCGGTCCTTTGGTATCCTGCTATTGCTCTCAACATCTTCATTTCAGCAGCCTCTATTTGCTTTACTATCTGCCTTTGTTAATGTCCAGGTTTCACATCCATAAATAAGAGATTCTACTTACCTCAAATCTTAGTTGATGTTATTCTCCAGCTCATTCTTGGTCTACCAACTGGGCGTTTTCCCTCTAGTTTTCCTACAAGAAGCTTCCATGCACATCTTTCATTCCCCGTTCGTGTGACATGTTCTTCTCATCGCAGTCTACGAGACTTAACTCTTCTTATTATTACAAGGCTTCCTATAAAGACCATGTAGTTCACTGCTATGTAAGTCTTCTCCATTCAGCTGTCTGTTCATTTCTCTTTGCTCCAAAATTTCTTAAGAACTTTATTCTCAAATACTCGTAATCTCCTTTCCTCCCTAAAGTAAGAGTCCATGTTTCGCATCCATATAATATAACTGGGAGAATAACAGTTTACATATTTTCAGTTTAACATTTTTCGAAAAATGAAATATTATCAAAATGCTTATCTTCACACATATTACGAATGAATGAGCAGCGCATACCAAGAAGAATGTATAATTATAAACAAAAGGGAGAAGAATGTTGGGAAGACCATTGAAGAGATGGAAGGACCAATTCGACATATATGAGATCGAAAGACAGGCCATTGGTCTTAATCCTTGTTGTTGATAATGATGATGATGACGTTTTTTGAAAGGAGTTGGGACGTCAAGAGTCCCTGTAATGCGTAATATAACGCATTTCCTGAATTGAGCCTATGTTAAATTTCTTTGTGCATCCCATTCCTATTTGCGGTACTCTTCCTAGATGTACTTTTGACCATAGCTGGCATACACTGTAAAATTTACAACCTACCACTGAAACTGTTTGGAATTTCTGTTGCATAATTTGCTAGATTTAATTTAAAATCATTCTGTGTTGTATTGATCAATTCAGTAGATTAAAAGAAAAAGGTTCTGGCTATTCAATTAGTCTTGTGGAAAGACAGTTAAGTTCAGAGGTAATATTTTAAATCTTTTATTTCTTTCTCGTTCTTTTCCTTCAGAGCAAAGCTGTGTTACATACTTTTCTCCCTCCTGAATTACTTCTCAGCGTTTTCTCCTCTTCTGCTAGATAAAAAAACCAATACGAAAAATCAAATCAATACGAAATAACAGATATCAAGGAACATTGCCTCTTTTTTTCACAATGGGATTGAAGAACTTAGTTAAAATTTAAATCACACGATGAAAACAGCTAGTTGTTTTGTCATCATCATCAACAACAACAACAACAATCACGGATTAAGCCCATGTGGCTTGTTCCGGTCTCATAGGTTCTCATTCGAAAAGTTGAATCCATCTCTTTTTCGGTCTACCAATATTCCTGTCTCCTCTTGGTTTGTAATTAAGTATAATTTTTGGAATCCGATCATCTTTCATTCTTTGAACATGTTCTTTCCAGTTTTTTTTCTACATTCTTTTATTTTATCTAAAAATGTAAGAATATTTAGCTCATTTCTAATATCTTCACTTCTTCTTTTATATAGACGTTTGCAGCCAGCCACACTTCTCAGAAATTTCATTTCAGCTGCTTCTATGATCTTCTCTCTCTTTTAGTTAAAACCTAAAATTCACTACCATACAATAGTAAGGGGACTGCCACTGCTTTGTAAAAATTTTAGTTTTGTTTCCATTCTTGGGTTTTTAAATATTCTTTTAATTGTGCCACGTATGTAATTAAATTTATTAAGTTTGTTAAACAGGTCTTCATTTTTAAAATAGGAGATTTCAAAACCCGGATATTTAAAATGGTTCTTTTGTTCAATGGTTTTCCCTCCAGAATTATTTTAGCTCTCACGGTATCTGATCCCTTAAAAGCTAAGATTTTCGTTTTACTTATTGATATTTTCAAATTATAATTCTGTATAATTTTATTTAATTGAAAGAGTGATTTCTGTAGACCATCTTCTTGTATGGAAGTAAATGTATTATTGGTTACTTCAATCTTACCTCTTCTTTAGCCAAAACGTATTCGTAAATCGAACCAAATCGGACTAGTATCAACGGCGTTCGCTGTGTTTCCAAACACGTCTAATGAAACAAAAGCTCTAAACATCTTAATAATTCATATATGAAGAGGCGATGTATTGTCTCCATTGCTAAATATTTCCAGATTACCAACCAATACTAAAATTAATGCTTGGTTTGTTTTGAAACGTGTTTTTTTTAAATGCTATGTTATTTATAGACCTGATATAAAAACTTGCTGCTTAATTTGTACTGATAAAGAATACGACATGAAGTATGCATGTGTATATTATATACAGTGTGCTCTAATATTTCCCTACCAAACTTCTAAGACTTGTAGAAGGGGACTGAGTTGATATATTTAGAATTGAAAATCATGTACGGAAGCTTACCATTTCCGTGCTACAGCCGTTTGAAAACAAGCTTGCTTGAACGTACGTCACGTGTTTCAACAAGTAATAGCTTCGCGATTCGTCTAAATCTAAAATTACCCTATCGAGATTCCAAGACTTGGTGTTTTTTTTTTTCAAACATTTTTCGAATTTTGAAAACTGCAAAAATTGATTGTGGAGGGTGTATCAGAATTATTAGTGCAAGTCATGACTCAGTTTCCACTTTGTTTCTTTGGTTATTAATGAGTTTAATTGTAAAACAAGTGATGTACTGTGTCACCGCCTCATAATAAATTACTCGTAAAAGTGGTCGCGTTAAAACCATGTTTAAAACGGCTGTAGCACGGAAACGGTACGTTTCTGGACATAGTTTCCAATTCTGATATTATCAACTCAGTCCCCTCTACAAGTCCTAGAAGTTTCTAAAGGGAATTTTAGAGCACCCTGAATAGAAAGGATTTAAATTTCAATTACGTAATACCTACCACTATTCAACAAGGAGAAAATCCTAACCGCTCTTTAGTACGTCCCTTACCAACAGTGACGCAAGTGTCTATAATCGCTATTATGTGTACACAACTCAGTGGGATATAAATTGCGAGTTGTGCTATACTTTCAAGCTATCCAATCATATTTATAATCATCAACAACATGGTAGATTTTCAATACAGAGCAATCACATATTAAACCAGAGATACCAAAACCAGTTCCACAGATGAAAACCAGGTATTGGTTGGTTATTTGAAATTCATTTTGTCCAGATGAAAATCTAAAAGAGAGTAACTATTGTGTAATTTTTTAGATTCGTGCAAACTTAACTTTTAAAATTAACATTGATCTTGCATATGGGAAAATTATGTCAATAAAAATACTTTCTATACAAAAAATCTTATTTACAGAGGTTTATTATGATCCATAACAGAAAAAAAGAGCATTTTAATTTTTGTACTAAATTTAATGCGTTCACAACTCCCAAATCACACATAGCTCAACCCATTCGCCCCAAAAGACGAGGTAGATTCGCCGGCAGTTAAATGGCCTTCAACTCAGAGACGAGGGGCACTCGCGTTAACTCTGCTGTTATATATTTTGCAATACTTTTGTACATCCCTTGGCAGGGCATCTTTGTTAACATTTGTAATAGTAGAGGAATGTGTTTTGACCTTATCCTTATTGTGATCTCAAGTATCGTTATATTTTGTTTGTTTTGAATGTCTGAAATAGACAATATAATTACCGCGGAACTTAATCCGGTTTCTGGGGGAAAATCATTGAGCATTTATATCTGTAGCGAATGGGTTAAAGAGATATACCAATTTAGTTGTCTAATCTTATAGTCGCTTTACAGGAAGTTAGGTGGCCAGGAGAAGGTAGTCAGAATCGGAAGCTTTGCATTATACTATGGGGGTGCAGAAAGACCTGCATTTGGAACAGGTTTTTTAGTCAGAAGGAGGATCCTATCCGCTATCCGAGATATGAAGTTTGTTAGTGATAGGATATCAAGACATAATTCTAAGGTAAACGACATGATTTTATAATTGTAAATGTACAGCCCCCACAGAAGATAAAGATGACAAGATCAAGGATGAGTTCTAGAAGAATTAGATGCTTATTTGATAGCCTTTCAGATATCATATGAAATTGTCTTAGGAGATTTAAAATGCAAAAGTGGGGCGGGAAGATATATTCAAACCAACAATAGGCAAATTCAGTCTTCATGAAGAGAGTAAAGAAAACGGGGTTAGATTAGTCACATTTGCACATCAAAGAATCTCATTGTTAAGAGCACAACATTTCAGCATAAGGATATTCATAAAACACCTGGACGTCCCCCAGATGGAGAACTCGGAACCAGAAAGATCATGTATTAGTGGATAAACGCTGGCACAGTAGCATCATTGATATTAGATCAGTTAGAGGGACAGACTACAATTCAGATCATCATCTGGTCAAGGTGAAAATCAGACAACGGCTATCGCTTATGAGAGGAACAAACGCTAAAGATGATTCTGTAAAATATGAATTAAAAACTTGAAAAATGATGAAATTCGGCAAACTATACCAATCAAAATTGCTAATAGATTTGAAGTACTGGAATCTTCAGATGACAATGCTGGCAAACGAAGAAGAAACTGATATAAATAAAGAATGGGAGGCTATAAGAGAACTATTAAATTGTCACCATCAGAAAGCATTGGTTGTTTAAAAAAGAGGCAAACAAGAAATGGTTTGATGAGGAATGTGCCGACATTGTAAAAGAAGAGAAAGCTAGCAAAATGAAATGGTTACACGAGCCAAATGAGGTAAATTAGAGCAATTGGGTAGTGTGCTAACGGGAACACCACCAAGTTACTAAAGAGTAAGAAGAGGGAATACTTGAGAGAGAAGATTAATGATCTTGAAAATAATGCAAAAAAAGGAATATCGAGAATTATATCAGGGACAAGTATAGAGAGAAAAAGGGTTTCAGGCTAGAACAAACATAATTCGGAATAAAATGGGGGGATATGAATTAGCATATTCAATAGTATATTAAATAGATGGAAAAGTATTTTAATCAGCTATTAAATGTACATACAGAACAGACATTGGGGAGGATAAGTTCACAGACAGCAGAAATGCTAGTCACAGCAGCAAAGTGCATTAGAGGTTGAAATGGCAAGTGAAAAATGAGATGGTATAAAAGCATCAGGTTCATCAGATTAAGATCCAGCAGAACTGATAAAATCAGGGGGGAGAAAAATTGATGGACAAGATACGATGGGTGCTTAGTATGATTTGGGACAAAACGAAGCTCTTCCAGATGAATGGAGGAATCAATATCGTACCAATTTAAAGAAAAGGAGATAAAACTGATTGCAACAACTATAGGGCATCTCATTACTTTCAACTTCGTACAAAATTCTACAAATATATTAGGTCAGACACTTACTCCCTATATTGATGACATTCTAGGAGATCATCAATGTGCATTTAGAAGAAAACAGTCTACAACAGATCAGATTTTAGTATAAGACAGATTTAGAAAAGAAATGGGAATATAATGGTACTGTACATCAACTATATGTAGACTTCAAAAAAGCATATGATTCAATTAAGAGGGAGAAGTTATATAGTATCCTGCTGGAGTCGGAATTCCTAAAAAGTTAGTTAGACTTATACGAATGTGTCTAAATGGCTCAACGAGTAGGGGCGTGTAGGTAAACAGTTTTCAGACACTTTGAATCCAGAATGGGTTGAAGCAAGGAGATGCACTATCTCCTCTGCTATTTAATTTGTACTAGAGCATGCCATAAAATCTTTAGAGAATGAGGAAGGCTTACAACTGAATGGTATTAATAAGCTGTTAGTTTATGCTGATGATGTAGTACTAACTGGCTGATAGCGAGGAGATACTGAAGGCCAACACGCACACACTATTGAGTAACACTAAGAAATTAGGACTGGAAGTAAATATCAGTAAAACTAAATATAGGGTCACACGTAGAAATACATTATATAATGGAAAGGACAGCTAACGACAAATGAGGGAAATTTTGAGGAATTGGCTGAATTCAAATACCTAGGAACAATAATCACAAATAGAATGAGATGCACAAAGAAATTAAACATAGGCTCAATTCGGGAAATGCATGCTATTATGCATTGCAGAGACTCTTGATGTCCCAACTCCTTTCAAAAAACGTTAAGCTGAAAATATATAAAACTATTATTCTACCAGTTATATTATATGGGTGCGAAACATGGACTCTTACTTTAAGGGAGGAAAGGAGATTACGAGTATTTGAGAATAAAGTTCTTAGGAAAATTTTTGGACCAAAGAGAGATGAACAGACAGGTGAATGGAGAATACTAGATAACAATGAACTACATGGTCTTTATAGGAAGCCAGATATAATAAGAACAGTTAAGTCCCGTAGACTGCGATGGGCAGGACATTTGCGCGTATGGGGAATGAAAGAGGTGCATGGAAACTTCTTGTAGGAAAGCCAGAAGGAAAACGCCCAGTTGCTAGACCAAGAATGAGGTGGGAGAACAACATTAACTATGATTTGAGGGAAGTAGATTATACAGGGAATGATTGGAAAGCATTAGCTCAGGATAGGGATGTATGGAGAGCTTATGTCCGTACGGCCATGAACCTACGGGTTCGATAGTGCCAGTGAGTAAGTAAGTAAGTAAGTAAGTAAGTAATCTTCATCCGATCACCCATGTAACAAAGGATTATTATGACCCTAATTCAATGTAATGCATTCTTCTTATTATTTGCAAAAGTTCTGGCTTCTTTCTTGGATCTGCTAACAATCAATAAAGACGTTCTCACATTGTTTTTATATCTTCTTTGAGGGTTGAGATATGTGTGTGTGTATATATCTAATATATAAAAATCAATGTTTGTTTGTTTGTTTGTTCATATTATATTGTCGGCCATACCGTTGATCCGATTTTGATGGGGTTTTTTTGCAAAATATTCAGAAGATTCCCGGGATGAACATAGGCTATAAGAGGGTTGTGATATTCAACCCCTTCACCCCTAAAAATTACCCTTTGTAGTGAAAAACGTGAATAAAGTTCCTATTTTGACGCTTAATCACTTACGCTGCCTAAACCATAACAAATACACAAAATTAATGTACAAAGAATTGCATATCTCACAAAACTCTACACAAAAAGTCCGCGACAGCATATGTTTATCTTCAACGGATAACTCACAATACGTCCGTCGCTGTGGCGTAGTCGGTAGCGTCCCTACCTTCCCCTCCGGCAACCCGGGTTCGATTCCCGGCGGGGTAAGGGATTTTAAAATCTCAACCTTGGACTGGGTGTGTGTAGTGTCCAAGTTGTACCCATTGGTTTAATTCCTTCTCAAAAAAAAAACTCACAATAACCATTTTTGCTTTCTTTGATGATAAGAAGATCGGGATAAGCAGATTCCCGGGCAAGTATAACAGCGCACGGCTGGTGGTAAAAACACATTAAACATTATTTAGAAGTAGCAGTGACCGCCGGGTATTAGCTAGTATGTATGTTATATATATATATATATATATATATATATATATAATATATATAGGCTATAATTGAGAGTGTGTGTGTGTGTGTTTGAGAGAGATAAAGAGAGAGAGAGAGAGAGAGAGATTTTATGTATTTTTTGGTAATACTAACTAACTAACTCACTGACACTATTGAACACGTAGGATCATGACCGCGCGGACATAAGCTCTCCTTGTATCCCTATCTTGAGCCAATGCTTTCCAATCATCCCCTGCATAATCTACTTTCCTCAAATCATAGTTAATGTTATTCTCCCACCTCATTCTTGGTCTACCACTGGCCGTTTTCCCTCTGGTTTTCCTACAAGAAGCTTCCATGGTAATACTACAGTACCAATATAATTTCTTCCGCATAGCCTGCAAATAGAGATTGAGATAATTTGCAAAATAGAGATTGAGACAATATTTCATTACAATTTTTAATCATGTAAGTTGATATATGTGAACCTATTATGTATTTACTTTAATGTGGAACAGGTTTTAGCACAAACGTCAAAGCAACGGTCTTCATTACCAATCCATGACAGTTCGAATAACTGTTTATATCTGATTACTGTTAGAACCCATTTTCACAGCTTTTTCTGTTTGCACGTATTATTTTTTTAACATATTTTTTTACATACTAAAATATTATTCAGCTGAAATGTTAACTTTGAGCATTGCTGACACATTTATACAAAATATATTATGACATTTTCAATGTTTTAGGCAGATATTTCCATACGTATTTCTAAAATATGAAATAATCTTTCTTTCGAAACCACCATAAATTTAAAAAATATTTTATTCATTCTTTTAGCTCCATTGATGCGGGATTTGTTGCAATTGTTTTATTAACTCTTTTTTCAGATAAATAAGCACATTTATTCTGAAATTGAAAGTGTGCTATCTTCTGTGTTCTTTAATAAAAAATATGAAAGCTCATTATCAGAGACCGGAAGTTTAGGTTATAACGTCCCCCTTTACAATCAAGAGATTTAAAGGAATCAGTGTAAAAACAATAATAAATATTCACGGGTATATCCTAAAGAACAAGAATAAAGACCAGAGTAAATCATAACAAATCCTTAAAATAGGCAGCAAAAAGGCATTATAAGTACCTAAAATAGGCAGGTAAAAAGGCATAGCTAAAATAGGCAATGAAAGGCAAATAGAAAAAAACTTGCAAATTGAGATTTTCGCCTCGATGTTGCAATTACTGTTGGAAGCTAAGAAATCTTCCTAGTAGCCTTGGAAAGTGCATTTTTTGTGTTTGATTCTTCTGATGTTTCGATTGTACTGATATGTTTCTTTTCGTATTCACTGACTGCTCGCATATTTTGCATGTGAGTACGTTACCGTCAGTACAATATACGTCGGATCCAAAGTGTTAACGTTACTTTGCATTTTACTGGGTAAAGGAACATTAAATTTCGGCAACTTGCTGCTAGCTAAAGTAACGTCGCAATGAAAACTGAAATAAATATTAAGTTAGATCAGCACTCATTGTCGCCTTTTCAAATAAACACATGCAATAATTAAAATGCTTTCTGATATTTATATAATTTTGTTTTCACTGCAGCACTCATTGTTGGGAAGAGAATAATTATAATAATAAGTAGAATTGCGCACAAATGTGCATTAAAATACTTAATATATAATTATGAACCGACTCAAAGACAATAATATACATTCGGTGAAGTAATTTTCATTGTAACGGTTATTGAAATAAATTAAGATACTTTATAGAAATAAATTAAGATACATGTAGGCAATTGTTAATAGTAAATTAATAAACAGTAGATAAATAATCAAATAAAGGCAAAAAACATTTATTTCGTAAATTAGGCATTTATATTTAAAAAGGCAGAAAAAGGCATCATAAAATTGTGGCATTCAATCATCAAGGTATAATTCGTACAGGTTCACTTTCAAATTGATGATAGATTTGACACATTTAAAAAGGCATTCTGCCAAAGTTCCGGTCTCTGCTCATAACATACGTCATCATGATAAACTTTGGATTTCAGGCTATGGTTGACTATTCATCTGACAAAATTAATATTATTTTTATTACATTCAAAATTAATCCAAAGTCCGCATATAATGCATAATAAAGGGGAAGAGAATGTGAAATATGACGTTCTCTATGTTGAAATGGCCAGAGAATATTTTTAGCTTGCTTTACTATACACTATTAAATGATGTAATTTCAGAAGACGCTGTATTTTAAGCTTCTTGTTCCTTCTCAAGTAACACTTTGAGTGACACGCTAACATAATGAAACAGTCTAGAACTCATTAGTGCGCTACGGACTGCACTAGTGTCACGGGACAGTCTTGTTTATTGGCACTAACTTTGAATTATTGATGACAGTTTGTAATCAATTCTCCGTCCATTATGTGCAAAGGTTCGTCTAGAACACGAAACTGTTCCTAGTAAAAGTAGACCTGCTTGCTAAGAATTCAAGACAACTGTGTTACCTTTTTAATTCGGAAATTCACTACTAAAACGTAATAAGCTTGCTTTATTTATCACATAATAAATTTTTAAAAACTTCTGTGGATTCTTTACAACATGTGACGCGAAAAGATGTTTCTAAGTTTCAATCATACACCATGCGCATGCGCCAACAAAAGCGAAGCGGTTTACACAATGGAATCATGGAATGCAGCAACATATACCCGATATTTAATGAACCTAAGAGCTGATCTAACGCAATTTAAGTGCTCTAACCTGTAAAAGACCAACTTAAAGTCTAACCTAACGCAATTTTGTACTCTAACCTGTAAAATAATGCAACGCCCAAAAATAAAGAGTAAGTTATAAAATTCTGAAGTGTATGTATACAGTTAATTAGTACATACTCTATGTTGGCTGCACTGGAACAGTCTTTGTTGTTGTATAGAATATTCGTTAAAATCAATATGGTTGCCATGTCTTCTTGCTACGTATGTAGTTAAATATCATTGAAAAATATATTGAAGTTATGGTTAGAAAAATATAAAAATCATTGTAAATGATGGGAAATAATTTTAAAAATAAAACCCTAAGAATAAAATTTGACAGGATTTTATGAATGATTTAAAAATTTCGCGTCACATGTTGTAAAGAATAGTCATTTATTTTATTTAATTCAGAGACCTAATCTACGGATTTCCAATTAAGGCATTCTTGTTATGTCAGGTGTATCAGTGACGCCAAAACAACCTGCCCTACAACCCACATTTCTCTGTCCTTTAATAACAATATTAAACTTTAAAATTTACTGTCCATAAGACGGATCGTGAGGAGGTGTAAGATATTCAGTTTTGATGGTGGCAGCACATAATGTGCTGTATTATAGTGACATAAGAATTCATAATTCACCAAAACAGCCGCTTCGTCTCATTGCATGAATGCACAGTACAAGAAATATATTAACTGTTATTTTAAAAGCAATAAGAATTCACATGGTGTGAATTCAGTTGTCAAATTTTAGTTTAGTTTACATAACAATCAATTTCAAACACGAAGTCTGGGCCAAGACTAAAGTTTTACGTATTTTTATTGTTTCTAAGACAAATATAAAACAGAAAATAAATTACAATGTTTATAAATTTCTGATCTTGCAATGGCGGCAGTAAATTCCCAAGTTTCTTATAATCCTAAAAGAAAAATAAATAATTATGAAACTACATGTTTTAAATTTACTGATAATGATGACGATGACGATAATGATGGTGATGATGATGATGATGATGATTGACAGATCATCGGTTGATTAATGTGTTTGACATCGTCCAAATCCTAATAGCCAATTTTGTAGGTCCATCTAATCTCCTGGTTGTAGATGTTTTCTTCTTTATGTATAGATATATTCCCTGACTCCAGGAGTTTTAGGTCTTCTTCTGCCTCGTCTTCCCTCAGGTTTCCATTCCAAAACACATTTTGGTAGCCGATTCTCTTCCATTCGCTGGACATTCCCGTACCATCTTAATTGCTGAGGTTTAATATATCTAAAATAGTGTCTTCAATCTTCATTTTCTCCCTTATAACTGAGTTCCTAATTGTTTCCTTTCTTGAAATTCTTGCTGCCCTTCGTATAAAATCCATTTCCATTGCCAAAATATACTAATTTGTTTTTGTTGTTAACGGCCAAAGTTCTGCTCCATAAGTAATGATGCTTTTAACAATTATTGTATGATATATATTCATTTTATTTTTATTACTTATATTTTATCCCACAATATTCCATTGAGGCAAGCAATTGCAAATTTTCCTTTATTATTTATATTTTTATATCCTCTTCATAACTCCCATCTTTATTTATTTTAATTCCTAATATGTGATCTCACTACAAGATTTATTGTTTCTCCAGTCTCCAAAATTAAATTTTGTACTGGTTCACCAAATGATAAATATTTTTATTTATTCATATTCAAATTTAATCCCCATTTTTCATATTCTTCTAATCATTTTCTAGTCATATATTCTGAATCTTCATAATCTTGTGCAATTACAATTGATCATCTGCAAAATGTAAGCTGTATAAAGTTTTGTTGTTTAAAATAGGAATTCCCATGCTTGAACATTTTTCCTCCAATTACTTAATATTTCATGTACATATATTTTAAACAGAGTCGGTGATAGACAACAACCTTGACAAAGACCTTTATTTATCGTAAAACCATGTAAAACAATATAATGATAATAATATAATAATAATAATAATAATAATAATAATAATAATAATAATAATAATAATAATTGCTTTATTTTACCTGGCAGAGTTAAGTCCTTAAGGCCTTGTCTACCACTCAAGCAGGTTTTAAAAATGCAAATACATATCTATATATATATATATATATATATATATATATATATATATATTCCTACATCTAAATTACAATAACCATAAACGATTACATGTTATATATACAATACAATTATTATTTATAATGTATTTTGATTTACTCTAGATATAACGAGTTAAATATAATATGTACAAGATATAAAAACGAGAAAAAAATTTAATGACATAGAATAAATTTAAATAAATGGAGAAAAATTAATCAGTTGACAACAGGTAACTGTATAAGAGTGACTTAAAAGTGCCGAAGTGTGCGGCAACTCCTGATACCTTGAGGAAGGAGATTCCAGGAGCGGGCAGAGGCTACAGTACAGGAAGTAGAATAAGAGGAAGTGCTATGAAGAGCGATTGTTAGCAGACTGTTATCTTGTGACCCCAGTGTCAATACTGTGGTAAGAAGTTAACTTCTCAAATCTGGGCGCCAGGTAACTAGGAGTGTAGGAATTCAGAAGCTTGAAAAGAAGTGAAAGAGAGTGCAAGTTACGTCTGTCAGTAAGACGTAGCTGAGAGAGGTTATTGAAGTGTTCGGAAATATGATCGTAACAGCGGATATTGAAAATGAATCGAACGCAAGCATTATGAACACGCTGCAGTCTCTGCAACAAGTCATAGTTTAGATCATCGTTTCCCAACCTGTTCAATAAGTACGCACAAACGTTTTCGTAATGGCGGGTTTCGGCGAATAAACGTGAGGATAGGAGAAGAAATGTCAGAGGGAAGAAAAATTGGAAGCACGGTACGGCAAGGATGTCTTCTATCACCTACTCTTTTCAACGTCTACCTGGAAGACCTAATGAAGAACTGCTTCAGATTATGATACTGTAATAATAATAATAATAATAATAATAATAATAATAATAATAATAATTAGTTTGATCCTTCCGGGAAATTCTCGTACAAGACTTGAAAGCATAATAATAGTCCCTTCGATTGGTTGCCGGCCAAAGGAAGGCAAGACCAGTGATGGGGCTGCCATCTTATAGCCTCTGGTCAGGCTTTTCTGGAGAAGAAAAGAAAATAAAGGAAAGAAGAAATGGAAGAAAGGAAAGACTCCCTAGCCCTCGAATGCCCTAATAGCGTCGGGGTCGAAAAAAACAAGAGTTAACCAAGAGAGGTTAGATAGTAAAGTTAAAAGAGTGCAAAACACAAGTAAGTGGAAGAAATGTTTTGCTCAGCTTGGGCACCTTGTGGTCGCCATCCACATATCCCCTAGATGAGGACCCCTAGATTACGTTTATATAACACTTTGGCTAGACCAGTGTTGACCTATGGTAGTGAAGCATGGACACTAAGAAAACAACATGAAAGCAGAAATAACGGCTTGTGAAATGAGATTCATGCGCAGAACAGCAGGTTACACCAGATGGGATCGGAAAAGGAACACCGATATCTTAAAAGAATTGAAGACTACGCCAATTTTGGAATATATTAAACAGTACCAACTAAATTGGAAACACCATCTTGAAAGAATGAGTTCAAATCGGATCCCCAAAGCTGTTTATAATTATATACCAAGAGGACAAAGATCACTGGGCCGTCCTATGAAACGCTGGAGGGAAAATTTTCTATAGGATCGTAACAGGCCTTGGCCTAATACTTGGAAGGAAGAAGAAGAAGAAGAAGAAGATAATAATAATAATAATCAGATAATTATTTTAAAATTAAATTAAATCTTTAATGTCCCTTGTTACATGTGTGTAACATAGGGTATTTATCACATTATTTCCGCAATAAATTAATATTTACCGCGAATGCCTGATTTAAAGTTATGTAACAGCGTTAGGAATGCATTTTATTTCGCTACAACTATGCCTACACGTTGTGTAACGTTTAAGCCGTAACTAGAGTAACTTTAGGTTTTAACCGTTAAGGTTTAAGTTTATTTAATTTAATACACAAGTGATCTTCTTGGTGATATAATATTAAAAATATATATGTAGTCAATATGCCCATTTCTTTCGGAGTGAAGGATGATGATGATGATAATGATAAGGATGATGATGATAAGCCGGATGATTTTCGGGGACTGTTGGTTCCTAAGTTTCCTGACATTTGTCTTACAGGCGAGGAAAAACTCCGAAAGTTTATTTAAGGTTATTAAATCCTTTGCTTGGATT
Source organism: Diploptera punctata (assembly GCA_030220185.1). Taxonomy (NCBI): domain Eukaryota; kingdom Metazoa; phylum Arthropoda; class Insecta; order Blattodea; family Blaberidae; genus Diploptera; species Diploptera punctata. Next base: position 42,915 of record JASPKZ010002140.1, on the reverse strand, counting down.
TAAATTTTATGTATGTCTACTGTATATTTGAAAGTCAGTGGTTCACCGAACTCAGATCTTTGTGGAAGTGGTTTCGCGAGTTGTAAAAGGTTGGTAACTGCTGGTTTAGATCATTATATATATAACCACTGATGTGGTCTCGAGGTAGCATACTGCCTTGTCACGCAGCCGGCCCAGGTTCGATTCCCGGTCGGGACAGGCTCCTGGGTGAGGTTTTTTTCGGAGTTTCTCCTCACCTGTAAGACAAATGTCAGGAAGCTTAGGACCCAATGGTCCCCGAAAGTCATCCGGCCATCATCATCATCCTCATCATTATCATCATCATCCTTCATCGGTGTGGAAAGCAACGGGAAGCTACCACACCTAGGCTATTATTCCCTAGTAAAGCTGCAAAGCATAGCATAAAAATGCTATGATTGCAGGAAAGACCTGCCCTCGGGCAGAACTACTATGGATGGATGCATATATAACGACGCGATAATCGAAGTGTGGTAATACAAGATTCTGCACAAGGAATTATTTTAATGAAACTCGGAGAAAATTCTTTAAACGTCTAAGATGATGAAAGATGGAGAAAGTATTTTTACATATCGCTCATTTGCTGCAACAACGGCATAACTCAAAAGACATAGTTTTTCAGGAGAAGCATTTAAAGCTTTGAAATCCATATACCTTTGCCTGTATTCGTCAGAAATATCAAATTACTATACCGACTCATTGTGTACAATAGCTTATGTCGTTCCTCCTGAATATAAAAGTGACTTTAGTCTTTCATGTAGTGCCAATAACTCAAAATCGACAATTTTTTAGTTATGACGTTGTTGCAGCAAATGAGCGATATGTGTTTCACTTGTGTTTGCCAGATTATGATACGGTAAATCACAATGTATACTGATCCAGTGATATATACTTCTATAGTATGTGATTTACGACATATTATTATGTTAAACTGTGTGCGCTAAAAAGGTAAAAGTCAAATAGTATACATCTTAGCTACAGTAATTCCGAATAGACTTTAGTGTAGATATAAATCATATTGAATTCTTGGCTATATTTTGTCATATGGAAGTGAAACTTGGTCTTTGACGGAACTACAAAAGAACAATATTAGAACAGTTGAATTTGATTATTTTAGAAGAAGCCTCCAAAAAACAAGACAGGATAAAATAAGAAATGAATTCCTTTGGAGAGAAATGAATGTCACCACATCTGTTGTTAAGAGGATTGAAAATCAAACACTTAAATGGTATGGCCATGTACAAAGAATGGAAAATGAAAGATGGCCAAAAATATATACCAATGGTCACCCCCTGGAAGACATAAACGTGGCAGATCAAGATGGAAATGGAAAACCTACGTCAGAACTATAATGGATGATCGGAATTTGGAAGAGGGAGTTTGGAATGATAGAGATAAATGGAAACTGAAGACGGCAAACCTATAAGTGGGGGAAAGCCGAAGAAGACGAAGAAGAGAGAAGAATTCTTGGCTTCCTAAAAATTTGTATTTGAAGATCTTATTTGAGACTATTAATGTTCTAGTAATAGGAGGCTCATAAGTAATCATTATATGAAACAGCGAATAAAAGTGAGGACAGGAGAAGAAATGTCAGAGGGAAGAGAAATTGGAAGCGCGGTACGGCAAGGATGTCCTCTATCACCTACTCTTTTCAACATCTACCTGCAAGACCTAACGAAGAACTGCTTCAGCAATACGGGATGCGTAAACATGGGAGGAAGAAGAATAAAGTGCATAAGATTTGCTGATGATATGGCTTTGCTAGCAGAAGATGCAATGACACTGAGGAACATATGATTGGAGCTAAATGATAAGTGCGAGGATTATGGGATGAAGATAAATATAAATAAGACGAAGACCATGATTATAGGAAGGAAACCAAGAAAGATAAACATGAGGATTAAAGATGAGGCCATTGAGCAAGTGGAGAGCTTCAACTACTTAGGTTGTACTATCAGTAGTAACATGAACTGCTGTCAAGAAGTAAAGCAGAGGATATCAATGGCAAAAGAAGCTTTTAACAAGAAGAGAAGCATTTTCTGCGGACCATTGGCAAAAGAAATACAGAAGAGGCTAGTGAAGTGCTTCTTGTGGAGTGTAGCATTGTACGGTGCAGAGACTTGGACAATACGACGGAATGAGGCTAGTGAAGTGCTTCTTGTGGAGTGTAGCATTGTACGGTGCAGAGACTTGGACAATACGACGGAATGAGGAATAGCAATTAGAAGCTTTTGAGATGTGGATATGGAGAAGGATGAACATATAAAATGGACAGACAAAAAAAAAAAAAAGATTGCTAGACAGAGTGGGTGATGGAAGAACAGTGCTGGAACTCATAAAGAAGAGAAAAATAAATTGGATTGGCCACTGGCTAAGAAGACAATGCTTGCTGATGGATGCCCTTGAAGGAATGGTCAACGGAAAGAAAGTTGAGGCAGAAAGAGACATCAGATGATAGATAATATTAAAATAAATTGTTTGTACGCGGATACAAAAAGGAAAGCTGAGTTAAGGAGAGAGTGGAGAATGCTGAGTTTACAGTGCAAGACCTGCTCTTGGGCAGAACACTATGTATATATATGTTTCCCCATTATGCCTCAAAACCCTGTATATCTATCGTCGCAGATCAGTGGTATACACCAGAAACATTTAGTAGCGGTAGAAATGTATTTATCATAAATTGACCTGAAACAAATGATGTCCCTGTGACCTAATCAATGAAGTTACATCACGACTTCTGCAACCATATCGTACTCAGGGTTTGTGACGTAAAACTCTGGTTGCCATGGAAACGTGCATGCCTACTGTACATAAAAAAGTACTCGTTGAGTTTGCCTTAGGCAATTCCCCGACAGATGAAATGTTTGCTAAATTTGGAGTTTGTTGTTATGACTGGAATTTTTAGTTATTACATTGTTTGTGGAGGAATTTATTTACTTTCCTTTATAAATATCAACAGGGTTTCTACAGGGGCTACCATTAAAATGTTGCTAATAAAGTGTGGTTCAGAGGTTAGCAGACAATATTTCAACCTCGATATTTCTAAGAAATATATTTGATGACACAGTAGTGCTTTATAGAGCTTGAAAATAGTAAATGATCTGCTTGATAAAATAACAATATATATATACACATATCCATTCATAGTAATTCTACCCGAAACCAGGTCCTTCACTGCAATCATTACATTTTCATGCTATGCTTGCAGCTTTACTAGGGAATTGTAGGTGTGGTAGCTTCCCGTTTGTTTTCACACCGGTGAAGGATAATGATGATGATGATAATGATAAGGATGATGATGATGGCCATATGATTTCGGGACCGTTTGAGCCTTAATTTTTTCTTGACATTTGCCTTTTTCTGGGTGAGGTTTTTCCTCATCTGTAAGACAAATGTCAGGAAACTTTTAAGGCCCAAACGGTCCCCGAAATCATATGACCATCATCATCATCATCATTATTATCCTTATCCTTATCATGATCATCATCATCATCATCATCATCCTTCACCGGTGTGGAAAGCAACGGGAAGCTACCACACCTATAATTCCCTAGTAACGCTGCAAAGCATACCATGAAAATGCTATGATTGCAGTGAAAGACCTGCCCTCGGGCAGAATTACTGTGGATGGATTGTGATTAAATCTAGTGAAAATTTAAGTTATTAATGGAAATATTTCATTAAGGGATTTATAGGAACTTCTAAAAAAAGAAATGAACTATTTTAAGTAAAAATGTACATGTCTGAACCAGAATTTTAATAGCATATTTCCAATTTCTCTCTAGATCTCTGAATCCCTGGAGAGAGCTAAGTCTACGTTCACAATATCTCAAAGAAAATTCTACAATGAGATAATATATTTGATCCCAGTCATCTTTGACTGTAGTTTCGTATACTTTAAAAGACTGAAGGGGCAAAATTATAAGTTTAACACGGTATCTTCCCAATGTGATCAATCTCAAGAGTTCTTGGCTACGAAGCAAGAGACCTTGATTTCCAATCCCATGTTGGACTTTCGGTTTTTTAGTCAATTCTCCGCATTCACTCAAGCCTTTAAGTGTGTATAATGTCTGTTTACGTAGTCTTTATTTTAAATGAAAGGTAAAAAATTTAAACAGAAAATAAAAGAGGAGAATGATATCTAAAGTACGGAATATAACAGCGTAAACAAAAGATATGAAAAATTCTGAACCGCTACAATATTACATAATTACTAGGGCTAAGATTTATGACCAAAAAAACACCGAAACGTGCAAAAAATATATATGCAGTTATGACCTAAAATTTTCAAAAATATGCACTGCAACATGAAAAATATGAGCTAATATTAATACATCATCATCATCAATGACAGGCATGGATTAAGCCAATTGGCCTGTTCCGCTTCAGGAAATAAATTGATCCCTCCATCTCTTCTTAGGTCTTCCTGGGTCTCTTCGCCCTGTGGGTCTGTAGTTCAATAGCTGCAGAGGTAGTCTATTGTTTGGCATCCTCAGAAGGTGTTCATGCCAATTATTTTGATATTTTTTAATGATTTCAGTTATTGCTGGTGTGTTGAAGTGCTTTGCGGATATCTTCATTACGCATGTGATCATAAAGCGTATAACCCGCTAAAGGTCCTAATAACTTCATTTCTGCAGCTACTATCCTATTTAATTTACCTGTAGTAAGAGTCCAGGTTTCAGAACCATAAAGTAGAGTTGGAAGAGCCATTGTTTTATAAATTTTAGAATTGTATCTGGACGTACTTTTCGGAAAAGAATGCTTTTTATTGTTCCTATAAGTTTTTGAAATTTGACCAATTTTATGTCTATGTCTTTACATGTGTCGTACGAAAGATTGCAGCCAAGATAAGTAAAGTTATTAACTTGTTCTATTATATTGTTGTTAATAACAATTTTAGTTCGTATCGGTATTTTCCCTTGAATATTAATACAATTATGTAATAATTTTAGTTGTAAATTCAATTAATAAACCACATTATGAAAATTAACTATTTAATTAATAATAAAATGCAAATGAGAAACAAACTAAATTGTGGAATTTGATATAGTAGTACCGTATATTTTTATTTTATTCAAATTGTCAGTAACCACCTGCTCGTCGCAAGAAAATATATAAATAATTACTCAGGTATGTACGTAAGGGGAAAAAGTTCATACTGTGAATTCTGAGAAATTTAACAACTCAAATGAACTAACTAACTCACTGGCACTATCGAACCCGTAAGTTCATGGCCGCGCGGACATAAGCTCTCCATACATCCCTATTCTGAGCCAATTTTTTCCAATCATCCTCTGTATAATCTATTTCCCTCAAATCATAGTTAATGTTATTCTCCCACCTCATTTTCGGTCTACCAACTGGGCGTTTTCCCTCTGGTTTTCCTACAAGAAGCTTCCATGCATGTCTTTCGTTCCTCATTCGTGCCGCATGTCCTGCCCATCGCAGTCTACAAGACTTAACTGTTCTCATTATATCTGGCTTCCTATAAAGACCATGTAATTCACTGTTATGCAGTCTTCTTCATTCACCTGTCTGTTCATCTCTCTTTGGTCCAAAAGTTTTCCTAAGAACTTTATTCTCAAATACTCGTAATCTGCTTTCCTTCCTTAAAGTAAGTCATGTTTCGCATCCATATAATATAACTGGTAGAATAATAGTTTTATATATTTTCAGTTTAACGTTTTTTGAAAGGAGTTGGGAAGTCAAGAGTCTCTGTAATGCATAATAACACGCATTTCCAGAATTGAGCCTGTATTTAATTTCCTTGTGCATCTCATTCCTGTTTGTGATTATCGTTCCTAGGTATTTGATGAACACGGAAGAAAATTAAAAGTTTTTACTTCTTAAAAGAGTAAAAACAATACGAATTTACCAATAAATTGCTATAATATGCTCTGCCACATATAAATGGCCAAATAAGCATACATATTATTTAACAAACTACTTCAATTCAATTGGTTTTTGTATAAAAAGCATTTATAATATATATTTAAGAAACATGCCATTCTTACCAAAAAATAGGCTATGTTATAACATAAAGTCCTAGCCTTAATAACGCTGGTCAACGTGAGTTTTGTCTCATGAGTACCAATAGTTGTACTTGATGCAGTTTTTATCGTGTTTTCAAATATGTAATCGGAATTTCTCCATCACCCATAGTTTTTTATTTCAATTTCAATTAAAGGATTTAAAAAACTATTCTCTTAATAAACCTAGATTTCGTCCCAGAAAATCTTGGCGCAGTAAGCGATTAGCACGGGGAACACTTTCATCAGGATATTTCAGCTATGGAAAAGAGATATCAAGGCAAATGGAATCCTAATATACTGGCTGAATATTGTTGGACCATGAGGAGGGATGCTCCACAGGCGAAATATAGCATAAAATCGTTATTTCTTACTTTCTAGGTGAGTCCGAATGTTCGAATATTGTGTAGTTACGAATGTAGAAAATATTATTGTTTGAAATTATAAATGCCTGTCTGTCGGAAACTTTGCGTGATGGAAAAAAACCGATATCATATTTGAATTATGGGGAGAAATTGGAATTCCTTAGATTTGGATAGGGTGTATCTTTGTAGAATTGCCATCGCTGCCATTAGAGGATCAATTTCAATTTTAAGAAACCATATTTACAAAATTACTTTATAGTATGTATACTTCAATTAGGCCTACAAGTTGATTTTTTTTAAATATATTTACAAAATGTATTTCATCAATTACAAAAATTAATTGTCTGTATCACTTTGTCCTTGAGGCAATCCTCTAATGAGGAAAGTTTTATATAATAAAAAATCACATATATTTCTTTCTGAGACAAAATAAAAATTTGTTTTTTGTTGCTCAGTGTGATTAGGCTACTATCTTTGATCGGATATTAAATTTAAGAACGTAATCTGAAAAATGATAATTAAACAATAATTAATTATCTTAGAACAAATTCTTGTGGGGTAGACGTACCGTAAGACGCAACACTTCACAAACATAGGCCTGCTGGCGAATACAAACGCAAACATTACAACTAAGAGATCTTGTGTTGTGTTATAAACGAGAAGAGAAGTAATTACACACCAAAGATGCTTCTAACAAAACAACGATTCTAGCATTGTAACAGAGTCAATATTTACAGGAGAATGTTGATATCCCAAGAGACTACAGGTTTCTTGTCAAAGATTCCAAAATTGTAACATTCTGCTAACGTATTGTAGGCGCGGTGGTCTAGTGGCTATGTTGCTTGCCTCTTGTCTCAAGTATCAATCAATCTATCTATATATCTATAATGGCGTAGCCTATAGAGCAAGTAGTAACACATAACTTCCGAGGTTGGGAAATATCATACACAGCGGAAACAGATATAAATAACAAAATAAATAAGTTTAATTATATAACAGGTACACTAAAAATAGATTTGAAAAATAAAGCCAGGAAAGACTCTATAATGAAATTATACAAGACAATGGCAGTGTCTATTATTACTTATGGATCCGAAACATGGAAAGTGACAACACAACAATCTGCCAGGATACAAGCTGCTGAAATGAGATTCCTCAGACCAATAGCAGGATATCAAAGAACAGACAAAAACAAACATAACACAGATATAAGACAACAACTAAAAATAGAGGAATTAAACTCAACAATAGAGAAATACAGAACAAACTGGAAATAACACTTGGCAAGGATGACTGAGAATAGAATACCAAAAGCAGCATACAACTATTCACCACGAGGAAGAAGAAGTTTGGGAAGGCCAAGGAAAAGATGGAAAGAGCAGCAATTTGGAGCCGGAACAGGCTAATAAATAAGCCTAAACCGCGAAGAAGAAATTTAAAAAAATAAAGATGTCATGGATGGCATGCGGTCAACACACCGACCCAATGAGACATGTAAGAAACGACTAAGGTAGGCCCTATTACTAGGGACGTTGATGTCGGTAAATTTTACTTAGAGGCCTCTTTATTCAAGCTTAAGGATCTTTTACGAGCCTGAAAATCTTCGGACTCGGGACCCACGGCTTAAAGTTTTCATTTTTTAAGTGTGAATTTTCGTGACTTAACTGTATTTTCTCCGTTACATGAAAATCGATTTTGATTACATTTTCAGGCAATACAGAAATAAAAATAATAAACTCTTGAATTCAATTAATTGGACTGGGTTCTGTGAATAGTTCTTGGGATGGCTCATATAAGAAGTTTGATGTTTACTTACCTGAGTTATCGCAAGAACCATTCACGGCACCCAGTTCAATTAATTGAATTTAAGAGTTTTTTTTATATTTCTATAGTGCCTGAAAATGTAATCAAATCGGTTTTCATATGACGGAGCAAATAAAATTATGTCATGAATTCACACTTAAAAAAATGAAAACACGTCTAAAGTCCCTCCCGGAGGACTTGCTCCTTGGATTTTTCCATCCTAAAAAATCCATCGTCCGCGGCCGGGTTTGAACCCGCAATCCTCGAACCAGAGGCAAAGGAGCATAACCTCTTGTCCACCGCGGCCGATCTTGCCCCAAGTATAGCGGGTTCAAAGCAGCTGGAGACGATGGATTTTTAGGATGGAAAATCGAAAGTGACAAATCCTTCGGGAGGGACTTTAAGCTGTGGATCCCGAGTCTGAAGATTTTCGGACTCGTAAAGAAGCTCAAGTCTGAATAAAAGTACAACTGAGCAAAACTTAACAAATATTCATCCATTCGAGTAATACCGTAGCTCTCTACTAGAGGTCTCTTCAATGCGAAATACTAACCACATGTCCTTCGCAGACAACTGTAAGAAAATAAGCTTAACTAATTATTAATTAAATAAAAATAAAACGTGCTTTTATTTGATTTTCATATTTATTATATAATAAATTATTATATATACATATTATAAATTTTATATAATAAATATGAAAATCAACGTTTTATTTTTATTTAATTAATAAATATGGATTTTCATCAAGTAAACAAAAACTCAATTGATTATTTAACTAAATTAGTCTGGTTAAGACACTAAAAAACACCCATGTTCTCGCAGTAGGACGAAGGGGATCACTTACTCACTTACTAATGTATTTTTAATCTCTTCTTCTTCTTCAATTAGGAATTACACTCTTAAGCCTGTTCCGGCTTAACATATTCTCCAACCAATGTTACCCTGGGTCATCCCAAATCAGTCCTTCCTTCAGGTTTATAATCAAGAATTCTTCAACGAACATGACTGTAGTTCGTTCTTTCTAGGTGCTCAAAGCCATTGATCTCTAGAATGATGATGATTCCTTTCCTCTAATGATATTACATTATATTAATTATCTTCCTATATCTTCATTTTTTAATTTATCTAACCTTCTACAACTCTTAACTGAACTGAAAACCTAATCTCTGTAGCCTGCAATTCGTTAATACCATTTCGTGTCGTGGTCCAAGTATCTGATCCATTTATTAGGACTGTTATTGCTGTCAACATATATAACTTCATATGAGTTTACTTCCTCGATTTACCTTGTTTTCCTTGAATTTTGTTATTATTGAAATTAACTAATAATATTTGGACTATAAATTATCAGTTGAAAAACAAATTAATTGTAGCAGAAATGGACTATTGGAGAAGATCTGCTAGGATATCAAGGAGAGAGAAAATTAGAAATGGAATTATAAAAGAAAACATGAATGTACAAAACTCAATTTAGAATTTATTCAAGAAAAGCAACTGAAATGGTACGGACATATTAAGCGAATGGAGGACGAAAGAATACCGAATAAAATAATGGAATTGACACCATCAGGAACGAGAAGGAAAGGATGACGTAAATTTCACGTGAATCCAAGGGATTAGAGAAACTGGGAAATAGACGAAGATATGTGTTGTAATAGAGACGAATGGAGGAAATTATAAAGCGAAATTGAAGAGAAATCATTGGTGCCGGAAAAAATTTATCAACATATTATTAAAACCGGAAATATAGGCTAATTATGTAACTAATGGTATTAAGTGAAATATCAGAAAAACTTATTAAGCCTCCAGGTCACATTCATTAATATATATTTTATATTTAATAATATTTCAAATTACTAATATAAATATTACGAATGAGAACCATAATTTACTTAACCCTTAAATTGGCAAGACAACTAATTTTTCGTCGTGTCAGTTATTTAAAACCAATGTGGCGGACCCGCACTGAAAACAAAATCAACCATAACTGCTATTATTTAAGTACACTGGTACTAGAATTTAAGTCCTGGCACTATCGAACTCGCCGGACTAAGCTCTCCCATACATCCCTATGCCTGAGCTGTTTTCCAATCATGCCCTGTGTAATCTACTTCCCTCAAATCATAGTTCTTCCACCTCATTCTTGGTCTATACCAACTAGGCTTTTTCCCTCTGGTTTTCCTACAAAAGGTTCCATGAATGTCGTTCATTTCCCCATCCGTGCCACATGTCCTGCCGTTGGTGATCAAAGCGCAGATTATATAATAATAATAAAAAACACACCTAGACTCTGATTATAATTGTGTTGTCTAAGAAGCATTCAGTGAGCTTTTCAACTGTTTTTGAATAGGGTAAGCCCTTGATATTAGATGGGAAATATCTGTGTAATAGCACTTAATAGAAATAAGAGCTTTTGAATATCGTCTAAAAAGGCATTTAATAACACATTAGGGAGCAGAAAATTTATGGTGACTAGAGGTTATATTCTCGACCCACATAAACCGAAGCACCTGACCTATGTGACCTGAATCAAGTTAAATGAAGCGAACAGATTCGCGTTACCGACATCTATCCGGAAGCTTTTCAACAATAGAACCAACCTTAGTAAAAACATCGCTTTCTCTCTATACAACTTTGATAACGGGAATCAATGTTGCCAACTCATTGGTCTTTTCAAGATTCTGATTTTGTATATATCTGGTTTTCAATGATCGGTGGGTTAAATTCTTGCATGTACAGATAGGGATCGCTAAAAAGGAGTGCAAACTAATGCACCAAATGAGAATTCAGTGTAATTGCAGAAATAATCACAGTTCTGGATAGGGAGATAACTGAATTTTCATTATCATCATCATAGTACATTCACAAATTTAGGCCATTTGTTTGACCAGTTTTCTCGGCCTCAGAGAGAACACCATCCAGAAGTATTTTGAGTGGACGTCCTGCTCTTCTTCTTCCTGCAGGTTGATATCTTAACATTAGTTTGGGTATTCTGTGATCTTCCATTCGATGAACATGTTGTATCCATCTTGACTTATAATCAGAAACTTTGTTTTCTAAAGATTCCATGTGTAAAGTAGTGTGTATCCTGCAGTCCGCCGAAGATAATTTTCATTATTAAACAAAAATTGTTAAAAATAAAAATACTTTTTTGAGCAATGGTGCGTTTTGTCGTACTTACAGCAATGATGACCATGATTTAAAGTTCAACGTCCTACATTTCAGGGTTGCCAACCTAAATAACTATACTGTAATATAACACATTACAAACCTCGTGCGGGAAGTAAAACCATTGTCCCTATGTATACTACGTACAATGTATATACACAAAATATATCCAAAGGTAGTGTTAATATATATGTAATATACGAAACAAATCACTGCATTTTAAATGAACTGAACTTTATTTGAAACTATATAAAACAAATACGTACTTGCCTCCATTTTTACGACTGATTGGTGTCACCAGCCTCCTGTAGTTTCAACTAATAAATATTGCCGCACACTGATACGTTAGTCAGTTGTTTATAATGAACGCAAATGTTTCCAACAAAAATGTTATTATTTCACTATTACTTATTATTTTGAAAACACCATCGTGCAAAAAATAATGTAGGCCTACAACGCACGTTTGTGAAGTGTTTTACAGAATCTTGGAAATTGAAAACGGAGCGATAGCAAGGTTTTTTAAACACCTTCCTCGCTTCTGTAAAACCCATTTTTTCAAATTATTATTTGTAATAACAATATTAATTAATTCGTCATTCTCAGTTACATATTCAATTTGTTCAAGTCGACAATCTCAATATCCTTATGTGGGATTATTTTCAAGACATTGACATTTCCAGTTATCCATTTTGTATGGTTGTTTATACTACAGAGAAATCATTACAAAGACATTTTTGTGTGTGTGTTTTTTTTAACAAATTTAAATTAAGATATTCAAAATTCCAATTTATGATTACAAATATTTTTACAAGGAATCATATATTTCATACCATTCATTTAAATAGTTTTGGTTTATTCTTCATCTTCTTCACATCTAAGAGTTTGATTTTCAATCCTCTTAACAATAGATGTGGTGGCATTCATTTCTCTCCAGAGGAATTCATTACTTATTTTATCATGTCTTGTTTTTTGGAGGCTTCTTCTAAGTTAATCAAATTCAATGTATTGTATTGTAAGCCTATGTTTTTCCCTTTACAGAGATTTAGGCACTCTTCCCCTACAGGGAAGAATTTTGAACCATACTAATTTAGTTACACTTGTTTTCGTATAGACGTCATTTGAGTTGTTCGTGGTCAGCGTTCCGCCTCATACTGACATTTAGGAAACCAAGGTAGTACTAGGACGGGAAAATTAGGTAAATTTGCTTAGAGGCATTTTTCATTTAGGCTTAAGGATCTTTTACGAGCCTGAAAATCTTCAGACTCGGGACCCACGGCTTTAAAGTCCCTCCTGGAGAACTTGCTCCTTGGATTTTTCCTCCTAAAAAAGTCCATCGACTCCGGCCGGGTTAGAACCCGCGACCCTCGGCATGAGATGCAAGCATAACCACTAGTCCACCCCGCGGCCCGACTAATCAATTCATCTGTTCAAAATTTATTCTTCTGTAATTCCGTCAAAGTTATATTCAGTCCCACATTTTGTATATTCTTCATTAATTTACTTATCATATATGTCATAACATCTTCATCCCCCGCTAAAATTATTTGATCATCTGCGAACAATAATGAATTTAGTATTTTCCTCCTCCTTTAGGAATACCCATTTCAAAACATTTATCCATAAATTAAGAGCCTGTCTAATAAATGTTTAAAAAGAATTGGCGATAAACTGCATCCTGCTTAAGGCTTTTTTCACTGTGAATTCCTCTGTTAATTTATTCTGAATTTTTACTTTATCTTTTGTATTACTATAGAGCCTTCTAACAATATTAATCCATTTATCACGTATATTCATATTTCTCATTTGTTTATTCAATGCTTTAAAAAATACAAATTGCCTTGGTAATGGTAACTATATAGTATAAACAATCATACAAAATGGATAACTGGAAATGTCAAATACCTTGAAAATGAACTCACACAAGGAAGATTGAATAAATTAATATTCAGACTGAGATAACAAAAAAATTATTGTTGTTTATTATTAACTAGTCACCGCTGTGGTCTCGAGTAGCGTGTTGCCTTGTCACGCAGCGGACCCGGGTTCGATCCCCGGTCGGGGCAGTTTTTTCTGAGCGAGGTTTTTATCGGGGTTTTTCCTCACCTGTAAGACAAATGTCAGGAAACTTAAAGGCCCAAACGGTCCCCGAAATCATATTCCATCATCATCATCCTTATCATTATCATCATGATCATCATCCTTCACCGGTGTGGAAAGCAACGGGAAGCTACCACACCTACAATTCCCTAGTAAAGCTGCAAGCAATAGCATGAATATGCTATGCCTTCGAGCAGAATTACTGCGGATGGTTTAATATCTACTCTCAGGGAATAATATTTATAAAACATATCAAATATTATTTGCATTTAAATAAACATGAGGGCTCTAAGGTTCAAAATTTACAAAAAGTTTGCTGAAATAAAATATTGAAATAGATTGCACGATCACGAGATTTTTCTAACTTAAGTGACGGAAATGTTTTCTTGATAAATAGTTATTTGATATCAGTATGGTAAATTCACTTATATTTATATTTTTAACTGTTTGTCACCGTTAACTGTTAGAAACTATTTGCTATTTTTATTGGGTTTGAAATCTATATAGGAGAATAAAGACGCGAAAGACAAGGATCGATCGGCTACTAATAATCTTTCATTTTGATATGATTTATCGCTGCCATGCCATTTCTCCATTTTCGTAGATACGACGTACGCCAGCAAACATATCACTTGGGCTCTGCTCCAGCACAAGATTGCTGGAGAAGGTTCCTGGATTTAATTAATTGATATCAAGCATTTCCTTCAGATGTCTCTCCCAGAGGGAATATGCCTAAGATTTTTGCGGACTATTTAACTCATGCCCCAAATGGGAGGTCAATGAACCAATCACATTTCAATGATTTCTATTTTACAACCAATCAGAGTCGTGTTTCACCAAAATATTTATCAGTGTTATAATTACCATATTAAAGAAAGCGTTCCTTTGGCAATAAATAATATGATCTGGTTGCAGTGATAAACAAAAGAAGCAGGTAGAAAGCGTACCTATCGTTTTCTCATTTGTTTTCAAACATCGCCGTTTACATTAAATATATAAATATTTTAAAATAACTATAGTTAAATAATGATTTGTGAGTAAACAGCTTAATTTTATTCGTTAAATAGTCCTAACAAATGCCACTCTTGATTTCCAAAATTCTCTAGATAAATTCACTCCTCACTTCGTGAGTCGTGAATTTATCGATAATTTGGAAATCACTCGTGGCAGTACTTATGATAATTACACTGGTCAACATGATTTTTTGTCTCATGAGTACCAATAGTTGTTCTTAATGCAGTTTTTTTTATCGTGTTTTCAAATATGTATTCGGAATTCTCTCTCCATCACCCACAGTTTTTCTTTATTTCAATTTCAGTTAATGTATTTAAATAATAATTGTTTAATAAACGTTTGTCCATTGTAAAATAAAACCAAATGAGCTAACTCAAGTGGGTTTCAGCTATGGAAAAGATATATCAAGGGAAATGAATCCTAATATGCTGGACGATTATTGTTGGACCATCAAGAAGGATGCTCCACAGGCGAAATATAGCAGAAAATCGCCATTTCTTACTTTCTAGGCGAGTACGGATGTTCGAATATTGTGTAGTTACGAATGAGAGAAAAATATTAAAGTGTTTGAAATTATAAATTCCTGTCTCTCGGAAATCTTGCCGTGATGGAGAAAACCGATAGGGGCCTATCATATTTGAATTCAGAAGAAAAAATACTATCAGAATCACATATTTTTCTTTCTGAGAAAAAAAAAAGTTTATTTTTTGTAGCTCAGTGTTATCAACTCCCACAACATTACCTCATTAAATGTTCTTTTTGTCGAGATAATCGAGAATTCACAAATAAAATACTGTTTTATACCAGATAAAACATTCAAAAATCATAATTGATGCTTAAAAATATACTATAACTAACTCATTGGCACTATCGAACCCGTATGTTCATGGCCGCGCTGACATAAGCTCTCCATACATCCCTGGCTTCAGCAAATGGTTTTCCAATCATTGCCTGTATAATCTACTTCCCCTCAAATCATAGTTAATGTTATTCTCCCACCTCGGGGTAATACAAAGCTTCCTGATTCATGAATACATTCTCCTGGCGATCTAACTTCCTGTCAAGCGACTATATCCAAGGGTTGATTTATCTAATTCCCGCGTTAATATCTCTAACGCCACGCTATTATATAAAGTCCTAACCTTCCATGTTCCTAGAAACATGTCCTTGTGTTTGAGCCTTTGGCGTGGGTTTTCCTGAAGTAGTCCCCGCCCGGAGAACCGAATGGGGGACTATTTGACCTCCGAAAAATTTTACCCCATTGAAACCCATGACCGCATTTCTTGACGGTTGTATTTTTACAGTGAAAGATCGTCACTCTTTCGACCAAGGTACTTTTTTCGTCTGGCTTATCACCTTCGACCAGTCCGGTATGGGTAACCCTATCAGCAGTAATGCTACCGCCAGCATAGCTCTCGGGATCAATTAAGCACGCAAGCCACTCCACCACGACAAGGTAAAGGTACCATGGGAGGGGTTAAAAAATGTACTATACAAAAAATATTTGAAGTGCTCTATATAGAATTTGAACGAAGTTATCTGATAACATGAATTTTAAAAGTCGATCACACAGGGAGCTGCGTAATTAAAAATCGAATTATATTTGGACTAAAAAAATAAATATATTATAAATATTACAAATAAGAATAAAATTAAAATAAAACGATTAAGATTGGTTTGAAAATAAACAATAAAATTAACACTGAGCAACAACAAACAAACTTTTTTTTTGTCTCAGAAAGAAAATATGTGATTCTGATAGTATTTTTCTCCTAAATTCAAATATGATATTAATGTTTTCTCCATCCCGCAAGGTTTCCGAGAGACAGGCATTTATAATTTCAAACGATTTTATATTTTCTACATTCGTAACTGACACAATATTCGAACATTCGGACTCACCTAGAAAGTAAAGAAATTAGATTTTCTGCTATATTTCGCCTGTGGAGCATCCCTCTTGATGGTCCAAATCAATAAGCGGCCAGCATATTAGGATTACATTTGTCTTGATATTTCTTTTCCAGAGCTGAAACCATTTGAGTTAACTCATTTGGTTTTATTTTACAATGGACAAATTGACGAAAAAAACGTTTCTTAAAAAATTATTAGTTGAAATTGAAATAAAAAAAACTGTGGGTGATGGAATATTTGAAAACACGATAAAAACTGCATGAAGTACAACTATTGGTACTCATGAGACCAAAAATCATGTTGACTACTGTAATCGTTAGATTCTGCACTAATTCTCTAAATTATAACATAAACCCCCTCTCAATACATACATTGAGAAGGTATAATATACTGTTGATATCGATTCTTTCATTTGGATTAAGATGTTACCCTGGCGGTCGTTCTGTGCTTATCGACACTGGGTTTACCAACTCTTCGCCGATAATTCCTCACGCCACTACATAAACGTTTGCATGTTCTAGCCTGAACCAATTTATGAAATCAATACAGATACACATTACCCCACATTATGGTAGCCCGCCAAAGTGTTAATTGAATATTGGTATGCTGCTATCTATCGAGACTCGGTCCCTTGCTCGCAGGTTTGCCATTCGATAGTAGAAGAGGGAATCTCGTTAAATCCATTCATGCGCGTCACTATTTAGATGACGAGCCATTTACCAACATTGCCTAAAAGAGTTCTAAAAGTTCAATAGATAAATATTAAACACGAACTTTGAGGTTATGTATACTATTAAATCAGCTTTCTACAGGCCTACAATAATTGTCTATTCATTACACTGTATTATATATATATATATATATGTTCCAACGCTGTGGTCTCGAGGTAGCGTGCTTCAGCGGGCCCGGGTTCGATTCCCGGTCGGGACAGGCTACCGGGTGAGGTTTTTTTCGGTTTTTTTTCTCGCTGTAAGACAAATGTCAGGAAGCTTAGGGTCCAACGGTCCTCGAAAATCATCCGTCCATCTTCATCATCGTTGTCATTATCATCCTTCACTGGTGTGGAAAGCAATGGGAATTTACTACACCTATAATTCTCTAGTAAAGCTGCAAAGCATAGCAAGAGAATACTATGATTACAGTGAAAGACCTGCCCTCGAAGCAGAATTACTATGGATGAATATATAGGGTCTTTCACTGCAATCATAGCATTTTCATACTAATGCTTTGCAGCATTACTAGGGAATTATAGGTGTGGAAGCTTCCCGTTCTTTCCACACCGGTGAAGGATCATAATGATAAGGAAGATGATGGTCGGATTATCGTCGGGGACCGTTGGGCCCTAAGCGTCCTGATATTTGTCTTACAGGTGAGGAAAAATCCCGAAAAATACATCACCCAGGAGCCTGTCGCGACCGGGAATTGAATCCGGGCCCGCTGCGTGACAAGGCAGCACGCTACCTCGAGACCACAGCGGTGGACTATATATATGTAAAGGGGTACATGAATTATACCACACAAATTTAACTACGCAAAGAGGTATTATATAAGCATTTTTAGATAACGAACTAATAGTCTACGAATAAAAATGTCCAAGTTATGATTCAATTTGTAAAATGGTTAGCACGCCACTGATTATCTCCAATTAAAATGGAAATAATATGATATAGAGACTGTAACTGGCAGCAAGTAGCTTAGTGATTACAGCAGTCTTACTATCGACGGAAATGTAAGATTGATGTATAACGTTTCGAAACTACTCTACAGTATGTGTACATTTTTTTTTTCCTTTCTTCCTTCATTATGTACATACTGTAAATTAGTTACGTACGTAGATTTACTTCTGGTTTATTTGTTTATTCATTATTTTACAGAATACGATATTGGAATGTCGGCGCAGTATGAGTTACAAAACTATTGTATAGACAATATTGTTTGAAAGATTGTAATAATAATACACATACTGTAGAGTACAATAGTTTTCGCAAATAAAATTTGTAATTGTACTGTACAGTACTTATGTACTTAGATAATGATAGTGCAGTGATCACAAGAGTAATAACATGAAGAGGTACAGTGTATGTACACATGACATACACAATGTTATTGGAAAGTAAAAAGCAATACATTTGAGTAAAGCAGAAAAAAAAATAAAGCACCTGTAGATTCATTAGAAGAAATTGTTCAAATTGGCCATCTCCGTTCTCACAACACAGACGACATCGCCGACCAAAGGATTCTCATACCCCGTTCAAGGTACAAGGTGCCTCGCGGATTACATCATATGCTGCGACTTTGCGTGCAACTAACAGTTCATCTATATCAACAGGGGTCGCATACATCAATATTTTCAAGTGTTCCCACAAAAATAATCAAGTGGACAGAGATCTGGAGAGCGAGGTGGCCACACTATAGTTGAACCACCTCTTCCTATATCCAACGGCCAGGAAACACTTCATTCAAATGATTTCACACATTCCGGCAGAAATGGGGAGCAGCCTGATGTGAAGAGGAACTTCTAGCAACCGAGGTACGACGTGCTCTAAAAATGGCTTACAAATGGCGCCATTTAATCTCTGGGGAAGAATGTAGGGGCCAATGATTGGTCGAAATTACGCCTAACCATAGGATCACCGATAATCTCTGATGGTGACCCCTCTCGAAGATGGCATGAGGATTTTCATAATCCCACACATTTCAGTTTAGAGCCTCCCCATCCTTATTAAATATTGCCTCTCGATAAATAACACCGAGGAAAGGAAGTGTGGTGCTGCAACAAAGCCCAATTACAAAATTGTACCCGTTGAGCGAAGTCCACTGGCTGTAAGGCTTGTACTTTTTGCAGATGAAAGGGATAGAGCTGGTCTTCGAGCAGGACTTCTCATATACTTTGATGGATCGTGCCCATTACACGTGGAACAGCACGAGTACTAATACAAGGATCATTTTCAATTTTCTTCGAACTCTGCAGTGCGGCGCGTACGTGTTTCACCGGCGTCTTCAACGTCCCATGCTCTCGCAAACGCCTATCAACAGACTCTAAGGTTGTTCGGTGAGGATGGCGTCTATTCGGATACCGACTTCGGATATATGGCAGCAGCTCTTGCATCATTACCTTGTGCTGCACCGTAAATCAGATACGTTTCGGCAAGTTCAACATAAGATATTAAACATAACATTGATACCTGTTAGAAAAATGCAGAAGATGAACATTGTTTTTGAAATGCCTTCATATTGGAACTACTTAATGAAGTTTAATAATTCAGTTGAGGACGACTGACCTACCAGGTACCAATTTTATTTAATATCTTATTAAATAACGTCCTAAAGGATTATACATCAGTGCCATCTATGGTATCTTTTCCTCTGTCATTCTTTGCAGATGTTCTATCCTATTGTTCCCGTGTTCTTTTATTTGTTGAATAAAAATTATCAAGTAAAATCAATTAATGGAAGATTTTGAACAATTTCTATTAATTATTATTAACTCTTAGCATTTTTTTTCCCCAAAATAGTAATAGGAAACAAAATCATAGAACAGGTGAACCATCTCAATTATCTAGGATGTGACATTTCATTTAATTATGATAATGATATAACTAATAAAATAACAAAATTCCAGGGAATATGTGGTACGATAAAACAATCACTAAATAACAAAACAACAAGAGAGACCCAATTGAAATTCTATAAAATGTTGGCAGTACCGGTACTGCTCTATGGTTCAGAAGCCTGGATACATAAAAAACAAGATCTAAGAAGGATAACGGCGGCAGAAATGAAATTTTTGAGATCTGTTAAAGGGTGCACTAAGGAGGACAGAATGAAGTACAGAGAAATAAGACAGGAACTTGAAATATTTGCAATAACTGATAAAATGGATACATATAGACAAAAATGGAAGCAACACATAGACAGAATGAATGAAGATAGATATCAAAAACAAATAACAAAATACAAACCTAAAGGCACCCGAGTTGTGGGCAGTCCTAGAAAGAGATGGGCTGAAGTCGGAACGGGTCAACAGACCTAATCCATGAATGCAGATGATGATGATAATGATGATTAAATAACCTCAACGGTGCTTTATATGAAATTTAAGAGTGTTGAAAGTTCAGCATAACTGTAAAGATGTTCCATCATGATGTTTCATGTAATGCGACTGATACTTAAGTAACTCCTAATCAGACGGTAATGTAATAACCAATATGGGAATAGGTATTTTGCGCATGCCTGTACTGAACAAATTTCAGTGTCAATATATCACAGTACACACACAGGGAAAGAAAAAAAAGAGGAAAGAAAAAAGTGGTCTACCGTGATTTCAACCATCAGTGTTCGAACTCAAATCCACCGCTTTAACCATTAAGCCACACGTTAACTACACAGATTATGCGTGTTTTACTCTGAGCTAAGGCTCTTATTGTACCGATGCTAGTTTAACCAGTGGCAGTGGCGGTGCAATCATCTGCTAAGTTCGAAATTTTAAGGAATTTGATAATCCAATATTTTCATAAACGTGTTGATGAATTATTAGCAATCAGGATCTGGAATTATTACCAAGATCTGAATTTATTCTAATAATTATTTTCTCTCCTAATTTCCTCTCCTATTGATTTATCTGTTTTAATTGTCCGATTACTTTGATTCGCTTATAACTCGCCCATTTTCCCTCGTAGACCATTGTTTCCCTATTTCAAATTACTTGTATAATCCCCCTCTGTAAGCAGTTAATTCTGTGCGGTATAATTCACCCTGTATATATAGGGCTCCATGGCGCAAGCGGTTACACGCTCACCTCTCACATCTAGGTCCCGAGATCGAATCTCGGGCACTCCATGTGGGTTTCGTGGTGGACGAAACGGAGCTTGGACAGGTTTTTCTCAGCTTTTTCTCCAGTTTACAAACCTGCCACAATTTCATCATTTCTCCACACTCATCTCATCTCATTTCGTTTCATTTCGTGCATCTGTCCAGTGATGGTGCGTCAGGCGTGGTCGGGTCGGCACCCTTATCATTCACAGGCCTCTATAAAAGGGTCTTTATTCTCATCTCATCCCTCAACCCGACCCTGAGTTGGACACGATTTGAAGATATTTATAGATGTGAGGAATGTTGTCTCAAAGATTTACGAGTATTTTTGTTGGACCATATTTTATACAAAGAAATTTTTATTGGCATGATATCCACTTTTCATGACGTCACTCAATTGTCAGATTCAGCAAACACACGATAATACTCAGAGAGTTAGTTCTTACCACCTTATTATATCGTCGCTTTTTAAATCGCGTTCAATTGCAAGTATAGATAATTATCCCCAGCAACGACAGAAGTAGAGAGAATCTTATAAGAAATTGTGAACTCAAACAGGTCTTCTCTGGTGACTTATATAAAAGTAGGTAGACATACTACCCTTGCTGCAAATCTCAAACAGCAGTTTCATTTTAACTGTTTATTTTCATGTTTCAAAAAAGCTTCAGAGAAATGAACAACTTAGATACCAATGTAATTACAACAAAACAGTGAAAAAGCATATCTTTTGGATTAGCGAAGTGAAATAATTCATGGGTTATTCTCATTAAGAAACAGTGATGACATCTAAAATTCAATTTCTTTCGGATCCGAATTTTACTCAATGCTACAATAATAAACAATAATAATAATAATAATAATAATAATAATAATAATAATAATAATAATAAATTTCTTCCAAATTGGAATAAAAATAAGCCACACTATAGAATAGAATAGATTTATTTAGCATGGAAAGAGTTAAGGTCATGTGGCCTTCTCTTCCACTCACCAGGACAAACCTATGTTACATTTAAATACAAAAAAAAATACAATAATTGTACATACTAAACAATTATTTATCTGTCAAACTGAACAATAATGAAAATAATGTTTAATACTAAAATAAAGTTAATACAATTAAAATTAAACTAATAAAAGAATGTATGAACAAAGGATAAACAGCTCGAATCTATTATACATAAAAATAAATGAAAAAAAAATACAAAGAAAGTAATAAAGTGTAATGAAATAATCTATCGCTTATATATAAGGCATTAGGTAAAAATCTTAATACTATTTGTATTAAATAATGAAAAAAAAATAATTATAAGGCAATAAAGAAATTCAAATCTAACCTAATAATGAATTCAGACAATTAAATTTGCAAGAAAAATGCATAAGTGTAATGTGAACAAAAAGTATGATTTTATGTTTTTTATTATTTTAATGACAAACATAAAAAAAATAATCGGTTAAGAATAAATATCGAAACATAATGTTTCAAAATTTGCTTTTACAATTACCCCAGGGATTTTCTGTTTCTTATAGATGCCTTGGAAGGAGTGAAAATGTAAAGATTGTTTTACAAGTTTTGTAATATGTTTGTTTAAGGGCACCCAGTATTTTTTTGCTACAAAAAATTCATGAGAGACTATTTTATTGATGTGTAATATTATTTTGTCGATTTTGGACATTTAAAACCCATAGAAATTTATTTTTAAAAATGGCGTCTCTGTGTTCTGCTAATGTACACTTTTTTTTTTCATTTTCCCGTAACTTTTATTTTTTTTTTTATATATTTTGGTACACTTTTCTCTGAAACAGTGAAACATAGAAAGCATATGTTTTGGCATGGATATGAATTTAAACAAACATTATTGTAATAATAAGGTAAGTTAATCTTTGTGTTTTGATTAGATAGTGTTTGAAATTTTAAAAAATGTATACAAATATTTTAACCAAAAAAATTGTTGGTCTTTGAATTTTTTTAAAAATAAATCACAATCCATATATGAACACATACAGACCTTATTATTGTGAAATAAACTATGGGCAATAACATATTAAATATTGGATAAATTGGATAAATAGTTTTTTGAGAAAATTGTTAACAAGACAATACTTTTAAGAAGTTGGATTTTTATTTACATTTTGTTTTTTGTATTTTTTAATTACTCATGAAGAAATATGTCTAAAAAGTTAACCAGAGTGTCATTATGTTCAGGACGAACGTTTTTAATTAATGACAAAAATTTGCATACATATAACTTAAGAATAAGCTGAAAAAATTATTTTTGTATGTTGCATATTTTTAAACCAAATTGCAAGGAAGTTAGTACCGGGAGCCCTTAATAATAATTAATGGAATAAAAACAAGAATTTTGAAGGCTTCATCATATTAAAAGAAAACGTAAATTAGTATTCTGCATTCACTTAATACAAATATTATTTGAAATACGTATTATTAATACCGACATAGAACATGATTGATTTGCATTTATTTTTGTATGTCTAAGTACATTTACAAACCAATTAGTTTAACTGAAACCCACCCAATCTATTTAGAAGATGGTGTTATTGTTGAAACAGACATGAGGAGATCTCAAAACTCTGTGATTTTACTTTCATTTAAAAAACTAAAGTCAAGAAATCAGGAATTTAAATTTATACTCCAATATAACTGAAGGCTTATTTTAACGTACTCCTGATATATTGATATTTCCGAAATATGTACTAACTCACTGGTGCTATCGAACCCATAGGTTCATGGCCGCGCGGAAATAATCTCTCAATGCATCCCTATCCTGAGATAACGTTTTCCAATCATTCCCTGTATAATCAACTTCCCTCGAATGGAAAACAATAGATTTCCGAAGCATGCTTGGATGTACAAACCACGAGGGAGAAGAGATCCTGGCAGACCAAGAAAGCGATGTAGTATTGAGCCGGAAGAGACCATAAAGCTTATACCGTGAAGAAGATGATGATGATGATGATCTACTTCCATCAAATCTTCGTGGTTTTCCTACAAGAAGCTTCCATGCACGTCTTTCATTCCCCATTTGTTGCCACATGTCCTTCCCATCTCAGTCTACAGGATTTCTCTGTTCTGATTTATATCTGGCTTCCTACAGAGACCACGTAGTTCACTGTTATATAGTCTCTCCATTCACCTGTCTGTTCATCTCTCTTTGGTCCAAACATTTTCCTAAGAACTTTGTTCTCCTAAATATGTACAGTTTATTATTATTATTATTATCATTATTATTATCATTATTATTATCATTATTATTATCATTATTATTATCATTATTATTATCATTATATTATGATTATCATTATATTAATTATCATTATCATAATTATCATTATCATAATTATCATTATCATAATTATCATTATCATAATTATCATTATCATAATTATCATTATCATAATTATCATTATCATAATTATCATTATCATAATTATCATCATCATCATCATAGTACATTCACGAATTTAGGCCATTTGTTGACCTGTTTCGGCCTCAAGAGAAACACCATCCAGAAGTCTTTTGAGTGGACGTCCTGGTCTTCTTCTTCTTCCTGCAGTTTTTATCATTATCATAATTATCATTATCATAATTATCATTATCATAATTATCATTATCATAATTATCATTATCATAATTATCATTATCATCATAATTATCATTATCATCATAATTATCATTATCATCATAATTATCATTATCATCATAATTATCATTATCATCATAATTATCATTATCATCATAATTATCATTATCATCATAATTATCATTATCATCATAATTATCATTATCATCATAATTATCATTATCATCATATTATCATTATCATAATTATCATTATATCATAATTATCATTATCATCATAATTATCATTATCATCATAATTATCATTATCATCATAATTATCATTATCATCATAATTATCATTATCATCATAATTATCATTATCATCATAATTATCATTATCATCATAATTATCATTATCATCATAATTATCATTATCATCATAATTATCATTATCACATCATAATCATTATCACATTATCATCATTATCATCATTATCATCATTATCATCATTATCATCATTATCATCATTATCATCATTATCATCATTATCATCATTATCATCATTAATCATCATTATCATCACTACATCATCATCATCATCATCATCATCATATATAATTATTATTATAATTATTATTATAATTATTATTATATTATTATTATAATTATTATTATAATTATTATTAAATTATTATTATATTATTATTATAATTATTATTATAATTATATTATAATTATTATTATAATTATTATTATAATATTATTATATATTATTATTATTATTATTATTATATTATTATTATTATTAATAATAATAATTATTATTAAAACCGCTCACTGGAATATTTTACCCCACAATTTCGCCTCTGCTTCCAAGATTCACGGGTATAACCTAGCCAGGATCTATTAATTTTTAAGTCTAGTAAATTTTCTTAGCATGGAAGGAGAATACATATTGGAAGGGAAATACATAGTCATGGGTCCCGTATCGTACATAGATTTACTATACGGTACTTTAAAACCTGTCTGTCTGTCCAGCTTTGAGGAGTAAATATCTTAATCAACAAAGAATTGGAAGGCAAAAAAAAAAACACACTCTACTATGCGCTATCCTTTCATCTACGCGTTTTGTTTCTTTTATATCATTTCGTCTTTGTAAGTCCAATGACTTTTATATAAATGCCTCTGTATTAAATAAAATAAAGTGATTTATTGAAAATAAAAAAAAAACCTTAACCTGGAAAAAGAGCCTCTGAGAATAATTCCCTGATCTTTTCACGTCCAGATTTAAATTTCGACGGTATTTTTTTTTAAATAAAATACTGACTTAGTTAACAGTTATAAAAAAAGATATCCTGATAACTAGAAGCCGGATTATATGCAACATAACAAGCTCGAAATATGCATGCAAATATGCATGAAAAACGCTTAAAATATGTATGAAAAAGTCAATATATGCAATACCAGATAATAAAAAGCATCATAACTTCTACTTTAATAGATTTTCATTTCTAAATTAACATATCAATTGGTATTTTTATTATCTACTTATTAATATTATAATGTATCACTGATAAATTATAAATTATCAATCAGTATCAGGCAAAAGTATTGTTCACAAATTAAAATATTCTACTTTTTATTTTTTTACTATTTTAAACAGAAACGATCAGGTACTGTTCCAAATGTACAGTAGTAAGGTTGTGTCTTCGATCGCTCAAAATATTTTTTATAAGCAGAAAAGGACCGTTCTACATCAACTGAAGTAACTGGACAGTATTTGAAGTTGGGTGCTATTTTGATACTTATTATTTCTGGCAAAAGCTCGCCCGTCCCATTTATAAATCTATTAATTTGTCTGGGTTATCCTTCAAAATGTTTTCAAACTTTTCCTTAAGTTTGCTTGGGAATACCTCCGGCAATAAGGAGTTCAGTTGACGGATTTTATCCATTTACTGAATAGAATCAATCAGCGCCAAAACCTTGAGTTTCAAGCTTTTTAATAATTGCAGGTATATGGGAAAAAAATGAGTGGTAATCATAGCAATATTTTTTTTAATACTGAAATCATTAAATCCTTCCTTGCACTGACAAACTGCCAAAGCATCTGCACTATCGAAATCGTTTACTACACTTTTGATGCCCTGAAATTTTCGTAAGTAATGCCACGAGTGATTTCCAAATTATCGATAAATTCACGACTCACGAAGTGAGGAGCGAATTTATCTAGAGAATTTGGAAATCAAGAGTGGCATTTGTTAGGACTATTTAACGAATAAAATTAAGCTGTTTACTCACAAATCATTATTTAAATATAGTTACTTTAAAATATTTATTTATTTAATGTAAACGGCGATGTTTGAAAACAAATGAGAAACGTTATGTTTCGTTTCTCCATCCACTGCAACAAGATCATATAATGTTTGTTATATATTGCCATCTGGCGTGGGAAACTTGAAATATCATCGCAATATTATAAGAATAAATCCTAGTGGAGAAAAAATTAAACACATCAAACTGTATATTATAACCAAAATTATAGGTTATTAATTTATTTTTTAGTAAACATCTCGGTAAAATCATTATTTAAAAAGCAATTATTGAACACAGAATTATCAAAAAGAACTCGGTAATATAATTATTTAAAAACACAATTGTCAAATTTGTATTTCGTCTATATCTTCATTTGAAGCACAGCTAAATCCTGTTTCTTTCTCGCATTTTGAACATTCAAATATGGCGGCTTTACTGTTGACTCAGTCACTGCAAAATAATGGTCAGACCTGTTCAGAATATTAAAAAGGAGGAGCCTTCTTTAATATGGTAATCATAACACTGATAAATATTTCGTGAAACACGACTCTGATTGGTTGTAAAACAGAAATCATTGAAACGTGATTGGTCATTGACTCCCATTTGGGGCATGAGTTAAATAGTCATTGTAATACACAAGATTTTTAAAGTATTGTAAATATAGCGCGAAAATATGCGCTATCACTAGTTTTTAGTTAAAATATGCAAACAACAGGTGAAAAAGTCTAAATATGTAAATGCATATGCAACATGCAGTCCACCGCTGTGGTCTCGAGGTAGCGTGCTGCCTTGTCACGCAGCGGGCCCGGGTTCGATCCCCGGTCGGGGCAGTTTTTCTGGGTGAGGTTTTTATCGGGATTTTTCCTCACCTGTAAGACAAATGTCAGGAACACTTTAAGGCCCAAACGGTCCCCGAAATCATATGGCCATCATCATCATCATCTTTATCATCATCCGTCACCGGTGTGGAAAGAAACGGGAAGCTACCACACCTACAATTCCCTAGTAAAGCTGCAAGCTTAGCATGAAAATGCTATGATTGCAGTGAAGGACCTGCCTTCGGGCAGAATTACTATGGATGGATGCAACATGCAAATGCATATAATCCGGTCTCTAATGATAACTGAATAACTATGCACAACTCGGAGCTCAAGAAGAGATTTCTGTATCATAAAATTGGTTTTACTATCAAAATTATAAATACTCTGTTAAATTACGTCATATTATAAGGTTTTTAAAAATTACTTCATGAAATGAATGAAGAAGTGAATGATTTACATACCTTGAACGTATGTAAGAATGACTCGCTAAAACTAATACTGTATATATATATACATACATGGAATGAAGAAGTAATTTAATTTATTTCTTCATCATCATCATCACCATAGTACGTTCACGAATTTAGGCGATTTCTTGACCTCTTTCGGCCTCAAGAGAAACACCATCCAAACGACTTTTGAGTGGACGTCCTGGTCTTCTTCTTCCTGCAGGTTGATAGCTTAACATTTGTTTGGGTATCCTATGATGTTCCATTGAATGAACATGTTGCATCCATCTTGACTTATAATCAGAAATTTTGTTTCCTAAATTATTTTAAGTTGCCTTCATATTTGTGATCTAGTAGTGTGCATCCTTCAGTCCTCCGAAAGTATCTCATATCAGCAGATCTAAGTCTTTGTATACCGTTCTGTTTCAATGTCCATGCTTCGCTATCATACAAAAGAGTTGCAAGAACCAATGTTTTATACACTTTTAGTCTTGAATTTTTTTGACTAACTGTGGCTTGAAGATAGAATTTATTAACCCTAAAATCCTTTAAAAAATTTATATTTTTGCATTTACTTCATTTTCTTCTTCATATGAGACATTGCATCCTAGATATGTAAAATTATTCACCTGCTCCAAAATGTTATTGTCAAGTACAATTTTACTTGTAACAGGATCTACACCTTGAAATGCTATACAATTTTTGTTTTCTGTGTAGATATCTTGAATCCAAATTATTCTGTAATTGTGTTCATTTAATTTCAAATATATCTAAACAAAACAGTGGTCATTTAAATAGTAGGCCTATATGTGTGACAGTTTGAATCCAATTACGTAACTGTTTGTAGGTTAAATCTACTTAGGTATAACTAAATTTGTTTTGTTCAGACAAAAACTGAATAAGTGTGAAATTTCGTTCTAACATAATATATATTGTTTATCTTCGACTATATCAAATGGCGGTCCTCCGAGTCATTTCGAATGGCTTCCTTAGTTTTGGCTTATTGCAATGTGATTTAATGTTATTTTTCGTTAAAAAATGTTATCAAAAAATATTTCAAGAGCTTTCTTTCTTTTTCCTTTTATGGTGCATCATTTCTTTTTTCATAGCATATTAACTTATATGAAACTGTTAAGCATTACATTAATCATTATACATTTTAAATTGTATCTGTATTTATCGATCCTGTACTGTGATTAACACGTTTGACCATCGAACAACCCCTAATAGCGAGAGAAAGGTTTTTATGGCATCATGATATGTGACTAAGGACAATATTATCAACAGTAATCTAACAAGAGGTTGTGTTTTTCTGATAAAATCACGAGCGACAAACTCGCGAATGATTTTGTGTAATGAAAAACTCAACCTCGCGTTGGATTTGGAGTGACTATTTAGCGAATAATACAACATCAGTAGCTAAAAATAATTATAATGTTTAATATTTACCAAATGTGAGGTTATGTATTCCGATCTTACTTCCGGGCGATTTCTAAGCCGGCTGTATAGTTATAAATAACATATCTTTAGTGTTAAATCTCTTTGGGCTTGGGAAAAATCAATAACAGGTGACTGTATGAGAAATAACTGTTAATAATAATGCAGATTCATTATACAACATTTAATAATTATTAGAGCAATACAACTAACTTTTTTTTTTGTAATTTTAGAAGTTGTTTTCTTTTTGGCATTTCTTGCTGTACCATATCAATCATACATTGTTTGAATCCATATCCTTGTCAAAGAACTTAATTTGAGGAGATATATCTCATATATATAACTTATACGAATTTTAATTTCAAAAGAGGAACAATATTTGTGTTGGCGACACTGACAGGAAGAGGCAATTTTATCGGCCTGTGAGATAAATAGTCGATACAACTTCTTCCTCCTCTATCCTTATTCAGTGCGATTGTGATTTCCAATAGTCACATAGCATAGGTTGTCTGTGCTACTTGTAAAATTATTATAAACATTTATTTCATAAGTAATAACCAAAGTGTACTTGTTTATTACTGTTTTGGTAGGAGAACCTCTTTTATTTGCACTATGCGGTCCTCCTCGTGATTAAAAAACATATTTCTGGACCCCAGTTTTATTTAACTGGAGACCAATGGACTATACTGTTAGATTTTAATGCAGTCCCTAGACGATCAATAATATTCAAATGTAGGCCTAATCCATGTAATAAAGAATGAACCAATTCGTATTCTTTGCACAATAAGATAGGATATATGACCTATTTTATTTAAGACGCTTTTTAACAACTGGGGTCAGTGTCGTAACTCAAACATGGAAATGAAAGTGCGGACAAATATTGCTCAAATGGTCTTATTTCAGACTTGAGGATCTTTAAATGCTGAAAATCTACATCACGGAATTCACAGACTTATTCCCTTAGAAAAATTCTCAGAATTTTATGCTCTGAAAAAATTAATCAACTCTGGCAGCGAATCTCGAGACCGGATACGAGTATGTCCCCCAAAACCAACGTTTCCAACGAAAGCTTAGTGGGTAAAATTGCAGTACATTATCGAATTGCAGATCACTTTAACAACAAAATGATGGAAGATATGACGATTTTGTTATATAAAAGTTCACCTTTATTTACCCTACGGGCTGATGATTGATTAATCGTTTCATATTCTCTTTTGAAACGCTCTGTATGCAGCAGAATTCGACAATTTGTTATTCCCAATTTATTCTCCGATTTTTTTTTCGTGTTACGTTATTCATGAAATCTGTATAAAATTTATAACGAACCTTAAAGCAATAAATCTCTCGCGTATTTTTTATTATTTTCTCCACTCATGAAAGAGAATAAACAAAAGAATGGATTTTTTATACTCTGTTGCTGTTCAATTATTGTTCAAATAACTTGATTTGTTGACATCAAAAGTGCTCATTGAACTGTAAAGAAAAGATCTGCAGATTGTACAGTCTGAAAACAAGTGGATCTTGAAGACATTTTTATTTTTCTTCTGAGCACATTCCATAAATTGTGTACCATTTTTTTTTTATTTCGTTTTTACACTATTTTTCCTTCTTGCTTTTACCTTTTCGTTAACTTTATTTTTTATTTTCATGTATAAACACAAGGACAGGACACAAATCCAGACCCATGGTGGAGATTTAAAATCCCCTACCCCACCGGGAATCGAACCCGGGTTGTCGGAGTGGAAGGTAGGGACTCTACCGACTACGCCACGGCAACGGACTCCTTAAACATTCACGTCCTAACCCTAGACTACTTCACGTTTCTTTCACTAAAGAGAGTGAATTTTGAATTTCATACTATCATGGTAATACCAGTCCTATATCACAAGGAATAAGTTATGTCTTAAATAGTGTCCTGTAAATCATCTCCCATGTCTTCGGTGAACTGTGAAGTTGGTAACACAAGACGTTCAGATTTATAAAGATACTAGCTAATACTCGGCGTGCGTGCTACGCCTAAATAAATGAAATATTAAAGATTATTTAACTCATGCCAAAAAAGGAAGTCAATGACCAATCACGTTTCGATGAATTTTATTTTACAACCAATGGCAGTCGTGTTTCACCTCGCTCTTTATCGATTTATCTTTACCAAAATAAAGGAAAGTTCTCCTTTTAACATTCTGAACAGGTCAGAGCAATTATTTTGCAGTGACTGACTCTCCAACAAATAAGATGAATATAGCAAATAATGAACAAATTCCTTCGAACTACAAATTTGATAATTATATGTTTAATCATTTTTAAATAATGATTTTACTGAGTTCTTTTCTAAAAATAATAAACTATAATGTTGGTAATAATGATTGTACAGGGAGTGATTGGAAGGCATTGGCTCAGGATAGGGATATATGGAGAGCTTATGTCCGCGCGGCCATGAACCTACGGGTTCGATAGTGCCAGTGAGTTAGTTAGACAGTTAGTTAAAACTATGAAGGCCTTTCACAACCATGTTTCATCTTCTGCATTCCATTGGTAACTAATTGAATGCAGAAGATGGAACATGATTAACTTCTTGACGAATTTTCTTAAACGGGAATTTAATTTAGTTGAGGACGACTGTTTTAACAAGTGCTTATTTTAAATATTTTAACAATCTAGTGTTCATAAGTGGAAATTATAATAAACTGTTTATATACAATTAAATAATCAACAGTAATTTAACAAGAGGTTGTGATTTTCTTAAAAAATCACGAGCGACAAAGTTGCGAGTGATTTTGTCTAATCAAAAACTCAACCTCGCGTTGGACTTGGTGTGACTATTTAGCGAATAATACATCAGAAGCTAAAAATAATTATAATATTTAATATTTACCAAATATGGGGTTATGTATTCCGATCTTACTTCCGGGCGATTTCTAAGTCGGCTATATAGTTATAAATAGCATATCTATACTGTTAAATCCCTTTGTGCTTGTGAAAAAACAATAACAGGTGATTGTATGAGAAATATCCATCGCTGTGGTCTCGATGTAGCGTGCTGCCTTGTCACGTAGCGGCCCCGGGTTCGATCCCCGGTCGGGACAGGCTCCTGGGTGAGATTTTTATCGGGTTTTTCCTCACCTGTAAGACAAATGTCAGGAAGCTTAGGGCCCAACGGTCACCGAAAATCATCCGGCTATCATCATTATCATTCTTCACCGGTGTGGAAAGCAACGGGAAGCTACCACACCTATAATTCCCCAGTAAAGCTGCAAAGCACAGCATGAAAATGATATGATTGCAGTGAAAGACCTGCCCGGGGCAGAATTACTATGGATGAATGGTATGAGAAATAACTATTAACAATAATGCAGATTCATTATACAACATTTAATATTTTTTTAGAGAAACAGAACCTTTTTTTTTTTTCTAATTTTGGCATTTCTTGCTGTACCAAATCGATCGTACATTGTTGAATCGATATCTTAGTCAAAGAAGTTAATTTGCGGAGATATCTCTCATTATGAACAGGAGGAGGCAAATTTATCCACAGGAAGAAGCAAAATTATCGATCTATGAGTTAAATAGTCTTCATAACCTTCGGTTATATTTATTATCTATGTCTAGTAAACGTCCCGCGCCGTAGCCGAGTGGCTAAGTCGGGAAGCCTTGGTACTTGCGTTGGTTCGAGTCTCCATGGGGGAAGAAATTTTCTCATGGTATTTCGGCCAGTACGGGACCGGTGCCCACCCAGCATCATGAGGCATTTGGGTAGCTACAATAAGTAGCGGCTCCAGGTTGAGAAAACCAGCTCTAACGGCTGGGGGACTCAACATGCCGACCACATGTCATCCCTACACTGACTGATGATCATCTACCACTGTGATTGACACATGTGGATGTGAGGCCAGCAGCCGGCTGGTAGGCTAAGAGCCTTCTAGGCCTGTCGCGCCAGAAGTTTTTTTTTTCTATGTCTAGTAAATGCAACAATGAAAATTTCATTAAAACGTTCAACGTTTTATGTAGATATCAACTTCGACATGAGTACAACCATAATATTTATGTTTCTTAAGTATGAAGGGAAATGTACGTTACATAGGACATGTGCTGTTATAAATTGTTGTAGCGCATCAAATCAATAAGATAATAGGACATGAAATGGAAACTTATGCTCAGAAGAGAAGAAAAAAAAGACAAAGAGAGAGGATCGCATATCTGCAGCTCGGAGAACAGAAACTTAAGCGAGTGAGTTAGGTCCTATGTTTTATGTAGAGGAAAATTTAGAAGCCATTGTGTGCTCTCCTTCGTCCATTGAGGATAAGTTTTCAAGCCACTCTGGAAATTTGGTGCCCATAATTTTCAGGTTATTAATTTTTGTTTAGTTTTATTACAGGATCTCTCGCGCAAGAAAGCTCTATGGTACTACAGTGAATTCATCCTTCAAAATCGGTAAATCTAAGACACTTTTAAAATTGGGTCAACTGGTAAAAAAAATGAACACATCGAAAACCTAAAAGAATTTCCGCAATATCGACTTGCACAGTAAATATCGCATTATAGTAAAAAAAAAAATTCCAGAAGATATACAATTAACTCACTGTAACTATCGAACCCGTAGGTTCATAGCCCCGCGGTCATTAGGATTCTATGTATCCCAATTTTAATCTATTGTTCTCCAATCATCCGTTGTATAATCTCCTTCCCTCAAACCATTGTTAATGTTATTCCCCCACCTCATTATTGAGGCACTTTCCCTCTGGTTTTCCTACAATGAACTTCCGTGCCCTTTTTTAACACTTTCAACACGATTCTATTCACATTCCGTAAAAAAATGGCTGTCTGAACGAAGCCCGCATCTTGTACGGTCTGGCATTTGCCATGCAAAGTAATGAAACCGCTCGTATCCATTACGTTCTTCGCCCGACTATTCCCGCTGAAAGTTTAGTTATTTTTCTTTCCGGTAGAGTGTGTTCTTTTCATACATTATATATATATATATATGTTATAATTAAATGTTCAAGGGGGCACGCCGTAGCGTAGTGGTTAAGGCACTGCGCTACAAGCCGGAAGGTCGAGGGTTCAAGTCCCGGTGGGGTCAGGATTTTTAAACTAACCCAAAACCTTCTGGCGGCACTATGACCCTGGGATCGACTCAGCCTCTAACGGAAATTACCAGACGCTTGTTCTGGGGTAAAGGCGGCCGTCACGCAGGGCTGACAACCCGGCTGACATCAAGTGCCGATTGTCTAGAAATAGTGGGAGCCTTAACCTCCCACTACCCCAAGGGCCTCCTGAGGCCTATAGTGGGAATACTTTACTTTTATCAATGTTTAACATTGAACAATGCAAGCTTAATATGGTATGATAAGAAAAATAAATGCCTGGACGGGATTCGAACCCGGAACTCGAATCCCGTCCAGGCATTTATTTTTCTTATCATACCATATATATATATATATATATATATATATATATTCATCGATTTTTACACGACTAATATCAATTTTATGATCAAGACTACATCATTTGTTGTTATTGAAGTTGCAAGATGGCTGGATAAGTTCATAGCGCGTCCGTGCTGAAGTTTCTAATATTTTTTCGGGTTCATCTGGTTACGAAAATGATTAGTGTGTTCTTTTTATGTCAATGTAATAAAATGTATCTGGAATGTTCTTATATTTTAAATAATTCTGAAAAATGATCATAAGAATCCATTTTTTTTCCTTGTAAGCAAAACACATGCATTTTTTTTAATTATGTAAAAATGATGTGATGGCAACCTAAAAACTAGTAACACCATTAAAAAATACAAATTTTATTCATTATAGATAACTGATATGCTGTTCTATGTTATTTTTCTAAGTGGCTTTAAAAAAATCACAAAAGTGTCAAAAACAAACAGTCTGCCGTTAAGAAAACAGGTACCATGAGTTGAATGTGGAAAGTGATAATTCCTCATTCGTTACACATGTCCTGCCGATCGCAGTCTATGCGACTTAGCTGCTCTTATTATATCTGGTTTCACATAATGATCAATATAGTTCACTATTATGTAGTTTTCTCCACTCACTTGTCTCTTCATCTCTCTCTGATCAAAAATAAGTTCCTAAGAACTTTATTCTCAGATACTCGTGATCTTATATATTCCCTTAAAGTAAGAGTCCATGTTTCGCATCCATATGATATAACTGGGAGAATATACACGTTTTATAAAGCCCCTATTTATCTATACACTATTGAGAGGATAATAGCATACATTGCGCAAAGAAACTGAGCCATTTTTATTTTGTTTTCTGCACTTCATTCATGTTCATAATTATTGTTCATAAAACATGGGATTTTAATTCAGCAATTCCTACTCTTCAAATTTATCCCTCGTTTGGGTCATTAACTGTCCACATTTCCATTATACAAAGATTTCTATGTGTGGAACATATATATTGATTTCATTGATGATTTCTTCCCCATCCCCAAAACTAATATTTTACAAACTCAATCGAGTGATGCTTATGTTGGCCCCACCTCCATATCCCCCATCGTTTCGCCTAATACTATAATCATCAGGATAAAACTGATCAGTTTAATTGTGGCCAAACCATGTTGAGTGTAAGGACATTATTATCATTCTAAAAGATATTGATAAAGCGTGTTCCCCTACGTACACAAAATTGAACAATAGAGGGAATAGTACAAACACTCTCTCTCTTCTCTTTGACATCATTAACGTTTTCTGCCTGACACGCAACCTAATCTTATCTTCGTGCCATTTAGATGCATTCGAGTAAGTCTAACTAGCTTATATTATTAAACGAATTCCGAACTCTAGTAGAATACTACTATAACTTCTTCCTCCTAATTGAGCCTATTGTCTTCTTCAAGACAACATATAATTTGTTCCGGCTGATATCTAGTGGCTAACATAACAGTTAAGCAAATTTTAAAGAGAATATTTACTTTATAGCAGTAACGCTTGCATATATATATATAACCCTGGCGCGACAGGCCTACAAGGCCCTTAGCCTACTAGCCGGCTGCTGGCCTCACATCCACATGTGTCAATCACAGAAGTAGATGATAATCAGCCAGTGTAGGGGTGACATGTGGTCAGCATGTCGAGTCCCCCAGCCGTTATAGCTGGTTTTCTCAACCTGGAGCCGCTGCTTATTGTAGCTACCCAAATGCATTACGATGCTGGGTGAGCACCGGTCCCATACTGGCCGAAATACCATGGAGACTCGAACCAGCGCAAGTCCAGTAGCTCTGCGCGCTCTGCGCCAAGACTTCCTGCCTTAACCACTCGGCTACTGCGCGGGACCATATATATATATATATATATATATATATAGAGAGAGAGAGAGAGAGAGAGAGAGAGAGAGAGAGAGAAAGAGAGAGAGAAGGGAGAGAGAGAGAGAGGTATAGAGAGCGCGAAGAAGAGTTAAGATATTTTTCTTAATATATACCCGGTACATATATATATATATATATATATATATATAGGCATATATATAATATATACCATGAACCGGTCATCATCATCATCATCCTTATCATTAATATCACCATCCTTCACCGGTGTGGAAAACAACGGGAATCTACCACTCCAATAATTCCCTAGTAAAGCTGCAAAGCATAGCATGAAAATGCTATGATTGCAGTGCAAGACCCGCCCTTTTGGCAGAATTAATATGAATGGATATGTATACACAACTCCGCCATTGCCGGTCCCAAGCCCGGATGAGAAAGGAGGAGGGGGAGGAGTAACACCTCGTAAAAAAACCTTGGTTCAGCTGGCCCGGCTGATAGTACCATGTGAGGGCCCCTTGCCAGGGAACGGTGAAGACCTCAACGGCAATGAAGGCGGAGAGGGATACCCTTAATACGGCAGATTTGGCGGAAGAGGCACCCTACCCTCACTCAGGGGAAGAGAGAGGAACCGCTGCCTTGCGGAGAAGGAGAAACTTCAAAGGCTAAGGGACCATCCCCTACAGAAAAGCATGCCTGTCCAAGAGGCATTGAGGTGGCAACCCCACCACTGGACTTACCCAACTATAGGCTGGTAACCTATAATGGGGAAAACTTTGAATACTCGAAAGACTACAAGAAATAAGCAGGCGGGATAATAAAACTATGACGACAGGCAAAGAACAAAGGATTTATGATTACTGGAATTTGGCAACCTGGAACGTAAGAGGACTTAATAAAAAAAGATGAAGAATTGGTAGAGGAATTGAAGAAAAAGACAAATAGACATAGCTGTTATTAGTGAGACAAAAAAGAAAGGAAGAGGATCAACAGAAGTGGGAGATTATCATATGATCTATTCAGGAGTAGAAAAGACAGAAAGAGCCAAATCTGGAATTGCTATTTTAATAAAACAAAATTGGAGAAAAAAATAACAACTTATTCCTGGATAAGTGACAGAATAGTAACATTAAGATTAAAGTTAGGAAGAGATAATTTAACAATAATAGGAATATATGCCCCATCTACTGGAAATAAAAAGGAAGCAGAGAAATTCTATAATGAATTACAAGATATAAAGGATAGAATAAATAAAAATGACCAGATAGTAATATTAGGAGACTTCAATGCCAGAATTGGAAATAAAACCATTAAAGATTTAATTGGCCCACATGGAGAAAATGAAGTAAATGATAAAGGGATAATTTTAAGAGATTGTTGTATGTATAACCAGCTACGAATTACAAATACATTTTTCAAACATAAAGAAATACATAAGTTTACTTGGATGAGTCGGGGATCCAGATCTATAGCCTAATAGATTACATAATAGCAAACAGAAAATTTTGGACACAAATAATGGATACGAGAGTCTATAGCGGGACAGAAATAGATTCTGATCACTTTTTAGTGGTTGGAAAAATTAGAACGAACAAACCTTATTTTAGAAGGAAAGTAGAAAAGAAATCAGAAAACGAAAAATACAAAGTACAGCTGTTAGAACAAGATAGTATAAGACAGTTATATGAAAATCGAATAAAACAAAACTTGAAACCAAGAGTTGGAGATGTAGAAATAGATTGGATAAAATTAAAAGAATCAATAAAAAAAAGCAGCAAATGAATGTTTGGGAACCTCCAAAAATAGACCAAAAAATCGATTGAAAGTTTGGAATGAAGAAATAAAAGAAGCAATCAGTAATAAGAAGATAGCTTATTTAAAATGGCTTAATTCTGGGACTATTAATGATAGAATAGATTACAAACACAAAAGAGCAATAGTCAGAAAATTATCTAGAAAATTAAAAAATGAAGGATGGGAAAGTTTTATAAAAAATATAGAAAGAGATGTCACAGGAGCAAAAAGATATGGTTTCAAAGTATTCCAGCGATTAAAAGAAGATTGTACGGATAAATTGGCTATAAATGGAATGACAGCAGAACAATGGACACAGCATTTCAGACAGTTATTATATGCAGAGGAAGAAGAAACAAATACACCTCCCTGTCCCACAGAAGAATATAATGCTATAACATTGGATGAAGTGATAGAAACTATCAAGAAAATGAAAAATAGAAAAGCTAGTGGAGTAGATGGTATACTAATGGAGCTTTGGAAATATGGTGGGAAACCACTCTATATTAGATTGGTACAAATTTTTAATGATATATGGGCACATGGAATAATACCTCAGGACTGGAAAACATCATTAGTAATACCCATCCATAAGAAAGGAGAAAAAAGTAACTGTTCAAATTATAGAGGTATATCATTGTTGACAACAGCATCTAAAATATATACATCCATTTTAAAACGAAAACTCCAGAAAATTACAGAAGATAAAATTGGAGAGGAACAATGTGGATTCCGAAAAGCCCGATCGTGTATCGACGCTATATTTGTTATAAAACAACTAATTGAGAAGTGGAAAGAATTTAAATCCCCCTATATATATTATTTTTAGATTTTGAAAAGGCCTATGATAGAGTCAAACGGGACATAATGTGGAAAATATTGGAAAGCTACCAAGTCCCCAATAATCTAATAAATGCTATAAAAAGTTTATATGAAACCACATTTATAAAAGTAAAGTTAGATCATGGGAAAATAACAGATAAATTTGAAATTAACCAAGGTTTAAGACAGGGATGTGGACTATCTCCATTACTGTTTATTCTATATCTAAATAAAATTGTCCAGGAGTGGAAAAAAAACTAAACCCCCCAGGAGTAAAAATATGTAGAGGAAATCAAATACAAACAATAATCTTCGCAGATGATCAAGTACTTCTAGCGGAGAATGAAGATGATTTGCAGAGATCAGTGTTTAAATTGCAGAATACCCTAGAAAAATACAACATGAAAATATCTGAAAATAAAACCAAATCCATGGCAATCACTGGAAAGGAACTTTCGAGAGTAAAAATAATAATAAATAATAAACCAATAGAACAAGTAACACACTTTAATTATTTAGGTAATAATATATCACAGTTTCATAATCAAAAAGATGTGGAAACAAATTTAGAAAAATATAACAGATTAAATGGTATAATTAGGAGAAATTTTGGAAAACAAATGAGGAAAGAAATCCAATTGAGATTTCATAATGCCATAGCCAAACCTGCTCTACTATACGGAAGTGAATGCTGGGACACTTCGAGCAAAAGATAAATCCCGCATTAATAGTTCACAAATGAGATTCTTCCGATCACTAACTGGAGAGTAACATTAAGGGATAGAATGAAAAGTGATGAGATAAGGATGCAGTGGAATAGTAGGGAAATGGTTGAACATATACAAAATTATCAGATTAAATGGTTCCAACACGTCCAGAGAATGTCAAATTCCCGTTTACCAAAGATGATTTACCACCTCAACCCTAATGGCAAAAGAGACCTCGGAAGACCCTTCAACCGATGGAAGGATCAGTTTTTGTAGTCGCAGAACGGGCATCATCACCCAATACTGCATTCGGAAGAAGAAGAAGAAGAAGATGATGATGATATGTATACACACGTATAAAGCAGTTTGGTTTTAAAAGAAATCTTATATTAGAAAATACCTTAAGCCTATTTCCGCGCTCTCTATACCTCTATCGATCTATCTATGTGTATATATACTTTTTATCAAAAACTCTAAAAACATGTATTAATAAAAAATTAATTCAGGAATTTCTGTTGGGCTTTAATCGTTTTCATAAATCATATTAGGCTTATTATTGTTGTTACTTACTTACTGGCACTATCGAACCCGTAGGTTCGTGGCCGCGCGGACATAAGCTCCACATACATCCCTATCCTGAGCTAATGCTTTCCAATCATTCCCTGTATAATCTACTTCCCTCAAATCATAGTTAATGTTATTCTCCCACCTCATTCTTGGTTCACCAACTGGGAGTTTTCCTCCGGCTTTCCTACAAGAAGCTTCCATGCAAGTCTTTCATTCTCCATACGTGCAACATGTCCTGCCCATCGCAGTCTACAAGACTTAACTGTTCTTATTATATCTGGCTTCCTATAAAGACCATGTAGTTCATTGTTATGTAGTCTTCTCCATTCAACTGTTTGTACATCTCTCTTTGGTCCAAAAATTGTCCTAAGTACTTTATTCTCAAATACCTGTACTCTCCTTTCCCCCCTTAAAGTAAGAGTCCATGTTTCGCATCCATATAAATTATTGTTGTTAATAATACTTACTTACTTACTGGCACTATCGAACCCGTAGGTTCATGGCCGCGCGGACATAAGCTCTCCATACATCCCTATCCTGAGCTAATGCTTTCCAATCATTGCCTGTATAATCTACTTCCCTCAAATCATAGTTAATGTTGTTCTCCCACCTCATTCTTGGTCTACCAACTGGGCGTTTTTCTTCTGGCTTTCCTACAAGAAGTTCCATGCACGTCTTTCATCCCCCATACGCGCAACGTGTCCTGCCCATCGCAGTCTACGAGACTTAAGTGTTTATTATATCTGGCTTCTTATAAAGACCATGTAGTTCATTGTTATGTAGTCTTCTCCATTCACCTGTATGTTCATCTCTCTTTGGTCCAAAAATTTTCCTAAGAACTTTATTCTCAAATACTCGTAATCTCCTTTCCTCCCTTAAAGTAAGAGTCCATGTTTCGAACTCATATAATATAACTGGTAGAATAATAGTTTTATATATTTTCAGCTTAACGTTTTTTGAAAGGTGTTGGGACATCAAGAGTCCCTGTAATGCATAATAGCATGCATTTCCAGAATTGAGCCTATGTTTAATTTCTTTGTGCATCTCATTCTATTGTGATTATTGTTCCTAGGTATTTGAATTCAGCCACTTCCTCAAAATTTCCCTCATTTGTCATTAGCTGTCCATTTCCATTAAATACTGAATTTCTACGTGTGACCATATATTTAGTTTTACTGATATTTACTTCCAGTCCTAATTTCTTAGTGTTACTCAATAGTGTGTGTGTGTTGGCCTTTAGTATCTCCATAATAATAATAATAATAATAATAATAATAATAATAATAATAATAATAATGGGCTGAAGTCGGAACGGGTCAACAGACCTAATCCATGAATGCAGATGAATAATAATAATAATAATAATAACAATAATAATATCATCGTATTATTGTTCATGGTATTGGTTTATTCGACATAAAGAATAGGTAAGTGCATTATCTCGTTATTTAAGAAAAAAGAGGATATCAGATTACATGGACTATTTAACTCATGCCCCAAATGGGAGTCAATGACCAATCACGTTTCAATGATTTCTGTATTACAACCAATCAGAGACGTGTTTCACGAAATAATTATCAACGTTAGGATTATCTATATTAAGCAAAGCTCCTCCTTTTTAATATTCTGAACAGGTCTGACCGTTATTTTGCAGTGACTGAGCCTATAACAAATACGGCTACCAGATTGTATATAATAGTGCTTACATGTCAACATTTGTAGCAATTGATTATACCACCAAAAAAAGAAACCACTGTTTGCACTTTCTTAAATGTATACGACATCAAAAATGAATTAATATACAGATTGATGTGTTTCATTTTTTCTCCACTAGAGAGCATTCTTACAATATTGCGTTCCTTTGGCAATAAATAGTATGATCTGGTTGCAGTGATAAACAAAAGAAGCAGTAGA
>JASPKZ010002139.1:0-95923 GCA_030220185.1 Diploptera punctata | reverse complement strand
ACAAGTGTTCCTGTTCTAACTGGCATATTAACGAACGGTTCTGTTCTTGCCTTGCGATCATATAAACGAAGTGTTCCTGTCCTTATGCGGTCATATTAACGACGAGGTTCGTTCCTTTGCGATCATACTTAACAACAAGTGGTTCCTGTCCTTTGCGGTCACATTAACGACGACTTGTTCCTGTTCTTTGCGATCATATTAAAACACAAGTGTTCCTGTCTTTGGCGGTCATATTAACGACGAGCGTTCCGTTGCGTTGCGATCATATTAACAACAAGTGTTCCTGTCTTTGGCGGTCATATTAACGACGAATGTTCCTGTTCTTGTGCGATCATCTTAACACAAGTGCTTTCCTGTCTTTGCGGCGTCATATTACGACGACTGTTCTGCTTCTTTGCGATCATATTAACAACAAGTGTTCCTGTCTTTGCGGTCATATTCAACAACGAATGTTGCTGTTTTTGCGATCATATTATCAACAACTGTTCCTGTCCGTTGCGGTCATATTAACAACGAGTGTTCTGTTGCTTTGGCCGATCATATTAACACAAGTGTTCCTGGTCATTTGCGGATCAAATTAAACGAAGTTGTTCCTGTTCATTGCGAGCACATTAACAACAAGTGTTCCTGTCTTTGCGGTCATATTAAACGACGAATGTTCTGTTCTTTTGCGGACACATTAAACAACAAGTTTGTCCTGTCTTTGCGGTCATATTAACGACGGTCTGTTCCTGTTCATGCGAGTCATATTAACAACAAGTGTTGTCCTGTCTTTGCGGTCATATTAACGACATATGTTTTCTGTCTTCTTTTGGAATCACTAATAACACGTGTTTCCTGTCTTTGCGGTCATATAAACGACGATTGGTTCTGTTCTTTGCGATCATATTAACAACAAGTGTTCCTGTTCTTGCGGTCATATTAACGACGGTTAATCTGTTCTTTGCGATATATTAACAACAGTGTTCCAGTCTTTGCGATCATATAACGAACGAATATTCTGTTCTTTGTGCGATCATATTAACAATCGGTTGTCCTGTCTTTGCTGATCATATTAACGACGGTTCAGGTCTTTGCGATCATATTAACAACAAATGTTCCTGTCCTTTGCGGTCATATTAACGACGGTTGTTCCCTGCTTTGCGATCAATTAAACAAGA
This sequence comes from Diploptera punctata, assembly GCA_030220185.1. Taxonomy (NCBI): domain Eukaryota; kingdom Metazoa; phylum Arthropoda; class Insecta; order Blattodea; family Blaberidae; genus Diploptera; species Diploptera punctata. The sequence goes on along the minus strand of JASPKZ010002139.1, from coordinate 94,763 downwards.
GTTCTCCTGTCTTTGCGATCATATTTAACGACGAATGTTCTGTCTTGCGATCATATTAACAACAAGTGTGCCTGTGCTTTGCGGTCATATTAACGACAGTTGTTCTGTCTTTGCGATCATATTAACACCAAAGGTTTTCTGTCTTTGCGATCATATTAACGACGAATGTTCCTGTTCTTTGCGATCATATTAACGAAGAAGTGTCCTGTCTTTGCGGTCATATAAACAACAAGTGTTTCTGTCTTTGCGATCATATTAAGAACGAGTTGTTCTGTTCTTTGCGGTCATATTAACGACAATGTTCCTGTCTTTGCGGTCATATTAACGACGAATGTTCGCTTCTTTGCGATCATATTAAACAACAAGTGTTCCTGTCTTTGCGGTCATATTAACGACGAATGTTCTGTTTTTGCGATCATTAACAAACAAGTGTTCTGTCTTTGCGGTCATATTAACGACGAATGTTCTGTCTTTGCGATCATATTAACAACAAGTGTGCCTGTCTTTGCGGTCATATTAACGACAAGTGTTCCTGTCTTTGGCGAGTCATATTATCGACGAATGTTGTTCTGTTCTTTTGCGATCATCATTATCAAGTGTTCCTGTCCTGTTGCGGTAATTAACTATTATCGACAAGTGTTCCTGTTCTTTGCTGTTCATATTAACGACGAATGTTCTTGTTTTCTTTGCGATCATATTAACACAACCGTGTTTTCCTGTCTTTGCTGTTCATATTAACGACGGTTGTTCTGTTCTTTGCGGATTTCATATTAACACAAGTTTTCTCTGTCTTTTGCGGTCCAATATTAACGACGGTTGATCTATTCTTTTCGATCGGTGCCTGTAGTTAACAAATGTTTCCTGTCTTTGTTGCGGTCCATATTATCGACGGTTGTTCTGTTCTTTGTGATCATATTAACAACAAGTGTTCCTGTCTTTGCGGTCATAATTAACGACGATTGTTCTGTTCTTTGCGATCATATTAACAACAAGTGTGCCTGTCTTTGCGGTCATATTAACGACGAATGTTTCTGTTCTTTGCGATCATATGAACGACAAGTGTTCTGTTCTTTGCGAATCACATTTAACGACAGGTGTTTTGTTTTGCGATCATATTAACGACTAGTGTTGTGTTCTTTGCGATCATATTAACGATTAGTGTTCTGTTCTTTATTTCTTGTTGGGTTGTGCTCAAATAATTAATATGAACCCAGCAACAACGAACGAGCGGCAGCTCGTGATACCCGTTCCAACCGTGCAATATCGGTGGACTTAATGCAGCTCATTTCTTGATGTAAATTGTTCCAAGATCTGATCTGGGGGGACTGGATGCAATATTAAATATTTCAGCCATTTACGGTAATGTTTTTAAAGAAACACAAATGGCATAGCCAGAAAGTTTTATATTCAGAAGAACAAAAACAGAGTTATGAATTTTGATATACCGATGGAGCGTGACCTTGTTTGCAGGTTGTTTGCGCCAACCACAAGATGGAGCTGACCATCGAACATCCAGGTTTTGTGCAACATAATGCAAACATAAATAAAAACCAGTCTGAAAAAGCTGACGATAAAACAGAATTGTTTTGAAACATGTTCAAGAACAAATCAACATTAATATTGAGGTAAGATGTTCAGACTAAAAATAATATAATTAAAATAACCTCAAAATATAACTTCCTAAAATTTAATATTATTTACAATATATTTTGATTTTATCAAGATTTGACAAAAGAAATATAAAATTTACAAGACAGAAAAATGACAAAAAAGAACTATTAGTGACATAGAGTAAATTTGGTTCTGGTGAAAAATTAATTATTTCACTATAAGTAATTGTATAAGCATCACCTAAAAGTGTCAATTGTGTGGTAACCCATGATATCTTGATGGAGGGAATTTCAGGTTGTGGGCAGAAGCTACAGGGAAAGACGTACAATAGGAGGAAGTACTATGGATAGGAATTGATAGCAGATTGTTATCTTGTAATCTAGTGTCAATATTGTGGTAAGAAGATAACTTCTCAAATCTGGATGCCAGGTAACTAGGAGTATTCATGTCTGTCATTAAGACAGAGACAGAGAGGAGAGAGATTATTATTGATGTGTTCAGAAATATGATCATAATGGCGGATATTGAAAATGAATTGAATGCAAGCATTATGAACATGCTGCAATTTCTGCAAAAAGTCATAGTTTAGGTCATTACACATAACGTCACAATAATCAAAATGTGGAAACACAGGATTCTTCACAAGTGTATGTACTGCAGAGGAATTTGTATTTCATGCAAGAAAAATGTGTCACAATCTGGCAATTTAAAAATTTTAACACCAACACCCCTCCAGCCCCAAAATTTAAAAATTATATTAATTTTACAATTAAAATTTTCAAACCCCATCCTGGACCATTAGTCAGGAAGTAGGGATGCTACCACCTGACTAGCACAGCAGACTAGAGGGAGAAATGTTGGGATTTCTTGATGGACTCACATATGTGATTGTCAGTTTCGTTGCTGGGGAAGATCAACTGTTCCAGTCACTTTGTGAAGCGTTTGTATAAGTGTGTCCTATAGAATTCGTTACTACAATGTCAACTAGTTGGGCCAACGTTATCACTATCAATTACCATTTAAAACAGCCTGCACTAAAATTTCCAATTCTCCTTTATTTCTTGTATATTAATTCTCTTTAAATCACTTAAAATTGTTCTTTGGTAAGTCATTAATGTCTTTCCTTTTGCTAATACACTCAACTCTACAGCACCACTCCCCCACTTCCAAACTACAAATGACTGATAAACTCTCGCAGTGCCGCTTGTCTTATATATGCGAGACATAAAGAGTTCTAGATAGGCTGACCATGTGCATACAAAATGACATTCTCAAAGCTTCAAGAAAACGATTCTTCTAGAACAGATATTTCGAGAAACTTAAATTTCGGTTGCAGGCACATTATTAATTAGGCGGCCTGCCACCATATAAACCAGTGCTTCGAGAAACAGATCGACAATGCACAATCTCTCTCGAAACAAGCCATTTATTTTGCATGTTAATAAATATAATGTCCAAGATTGGTAATTGACCGCAGCAACGTTGTCAGGAGATGAGTCAATTATTTTCTAAACCCCCATAATATCTTGGGCCCTCCAAAATAATTAGTGTGGCTACAACTGGTTAACACAATCAGATATAGGTATATGGTAGTTAATGGAGTGAAGCTTGGAAGTATAATTACCATAGAAGGAGATATATTAGATCATGTACAGGAATGTATTGAAAAAGCAAACTGTGTGTTTGTACTGATGTATACAGTATGGTAAAATAAAAACCAATTACACAACAAATTCCTGAATATTTAATTCAAAAGTAAAATCACTATTATTATATGAGTACGAAATATGGAAAGTCACAACACAAATAAGAAATCTACTCCAGGTGTTTATTACAAAGGAAATATGAGATGACCTGTTTTAATAACCAATCAGAAGCTCCTCCACATTGCAGTTTTGTCCACCGCTGTGTTCTCAAGATAGCGTGCTGCCTTTCACACAGCGGGTCTGGGTCCGATCCCCGGTCAGAACATGTTTTTCTGGATGATGGGTTCTTTTTCAGGGTTATTCCTCACCTGTAAGACAAATGTCTGGAAATTTTAATGCACAAACGGTCTCCAAACATCATCTGGCCATCATTAACATAAATATGTATTAAGGTCTATCCTGGCACATCCTATCACCTATCATTTGGGCAGCATAATTCCACCTACCAGGTGCCCCAACCTCAGAAGTGGGTTAAATAATGCCATGCCAGGAGAGAATACCAGAATGTGGAAACGACATTGTGGTGACATTGAATAAAAAAAATATTTGAAGAGAAAAATTATACGCTCAGACTGGGACTCGAACCCAGGACTTTTGGCCAGGTCCTGGGTTCGAGTCCCAGTATGAGCATATAATTGTTCTCCTCAAATATGATTTATCTATCATTGAGATGCATGAAATGAATAATAAAAAATATAAAAAAGAATTGTTTAAGACTGGACAAGAACGCATTAGAAAGCAAATTAAATAAAATGGTGTTTGGATAGAACATACTCTTTGCAAACCACAAAAATCTAATAGAAAAGTATGCATTTGATTTGAATCCGCAAGGTACAAGGAAAATTGATAGACTCCAAAAAAAACCTCAGAAGAGAACAATTCAAAATAGTAAAATATGATAGGTAAAAATTGGAAAACAGGCCAAGACTTATAAAACCAAATTAAAGAGTTTCAATAAGGTCTTAAGCTCCAAATGGAATCTGTGATGATAGTAGTTAGTATAATATATACTTAAATCAAGGATTATGCTAGAGTTGTAGCATCCCCACAGTGGCATAGCCAGAATAATTATTTTGGTGGGTCAAGATATTACGTGGTTTAGAAAGTACCTGACCTATCTCCTGCTGCATTGTTATCAACTCTAATTCTTGGAAATTATATATATTAACATAGAAAACTATGACAATCCATGTAAATCATTACATGTACAAACACTCCATTAGGTGAAATGCATTTCCTAGCAATGAATATGTTGATCTCTGATAATGGGTTCTTCAATAAATTCTAACATTTCTTCTTCTCGATGATAGCATTTAAAACAACTGCATTTATTCGGAAGTACAATTTTATGTGATTATTTTACTTCAAGTTTTAATGTAGTGTATGTAGTCTAGCCTAACCCAAGTATGGATAAGAATGTTTCATATCAGGACTTAATTAACCAAAGTAATATAGTTTTCCTTATTTTCCTACAGATGTCAGCGAGTGGCATGCGGTTAGCATATCGCCTTAAGGAGACATGTAATAGACAACTATGGTATTGCTTAAAAGGAAAGGCCGATTAAATTTTGCTCAGGGGCTCTAATTTAGGCTTGATGTACTTTTACGCACCAAAAATTCTTGAGATCCATGGGTTAAAGTTCTTCCCTGGATTTTTCAACCCTACAAAATTTAACAACCCCAGCTAGATTTGAACTTCAATCCTTAGAACCAAAAAACAATCAACTTAATAGTGAGTGGAGAACATACTTTTAACGAATCACCTCATATATTTTCAATTTCTTGGATACCGGCGGTTTCAGACAATATCTTGTCCCTCTTCAGTCATAGAATATTATTTTTTATTCAGTGGAAGACAAGATATTGTCTGAACCGCCGGTATCCAAGAAATTGAAAATATATGAGGTGAGTCGTTAAAAATATGTTCTCTGCTCACTATTGATGAAATAACCTCATAATGTTTACTTCCCAATTTTAATTTAAATATAATCAACTTAATCCCTAGATCACCAAGATAAATTTTATATATGTATATATGTATATATATATATATATATATATATATATATATAATGTATATATGTATATATATATATATATATATATTATATATATATATAAAATGTTCTGCATCATATCTAACCAGCAAAAGGCATTATGTCTCGGTATAGGGGTAACAGGGCGCTTGTACTGGATCCAATCCCCGAGGGGAAGAAATTTTCTCACAGGATTTTGAACAATATGGGCACTAGGGTTATAACTTTTTGGACTTTTGTGAAAAATAAAATATTTCCTCTATAAGTGAATGGGTGAACTTTTGCTTCAAAACCATTGAAAAAGGCCTTAATTTCACTGAGCTTCAAAAAAAGGTCACCCCCAAATAAATATTAATCTCACATTTCTAAAATTTCTATTAAATCTAACTCAATTAATATATTGTGTTGTACTGGTATATAATGATTGTGTAGCGCTCATACTCATTGCATTTAGTATCTATGGTTACTAGTGAATGTTAACAATAATTTGCTTCTTATATACAGTGAATACATGATGCCACACAAGAAAAGTTATAACGCCACTCAGAAAAATAAAGGGACCTGGATGAATAATCTAGTGCCAGCAGTTACATAGAAGAAGACAAAATATGCCTACAGTAGATTCTTCACTAAAAGGATACTGCATGATGCCTCTTCAACTTCAAAATTATTGGAAGGTATCAGATTCTTTGAGCAGAGATCAAAAGAAGAAATGAGATAGTAGTAAAAAATGTCTGAAGAAGTTACAAATTTGCGGTGAAATAAACTTAATTCTCCCCATGTGGTCAAATCAAGCTCCATAAAGTACTGAAGACTTATGATGAATGTGTAAGGAGGGGAAAGTTTGATACTCTTGACCAGCTTTTTGATATTACAATAGTTAATGGCCAATGGTTATCTACTGAAGACAAAAGATTGTAACCAGCTACAATTGGAAAAGCAAAGGAGAGCTTGGTTCTCACCACAAGTAGAGTAGAACGAAAGGAGACAATTCACCCTTCAAAGAAGGCAAAAACTCCCTATAGAATCAATTTCAAAAAGTGTCGTTGTAAGATTGCAAAAAAAAAAAATAGCAAGAAAAGGATTTATCGGTTTGTCAATATCGAAAAACAACACATTCTGGATAGAATACTATGTTTAGTGATGGATCAAGAACTTGCTGAGAACACCAAGCCTCCAGACATTGAATATCAATTTGTAACTAAATGGTGAACAAGTATGAGGGGCTAAAATCACAATTTGTAAAAGAAGATATCCTAGATAAAATCAGGGTAGAGAGTTCCTAGTACCATATAAAACGTGTTTTATATATTACTTAAGGAAAAAAGACAATTTCCATTCATTAGGTTCCAGAAAATTCCAAGCATTAGTAATGCAAGATGGAATTCAAGAGCTATTCTTGCTCTACTTAGCATGTATACTTATGCCTACTACAAGAGTTGCTTTGAAAAAAGTGTGCAGATTTATTCCATTTGACTGGACAGATTATTGGGTTAGTAATCAGATTACAACATGAATGACTTCAAGAACGCGTCAGACATATTAAGGCCTTATAAAAAAGCACTGCACTCATTGGAAGAAGGAGCCATCTGCATTAAGTATACCAAGAAGTAATCAGTGCGCCGAACGTGCAATTAGGTAAAGTCATGCTTCCTGTAGAAATAAAGACGAACTGCATCTCCGATTCTTTCTAAGCAATTAAACAAAATATAGAGATGATTGTACATGTGGTTGAACAACTTCTTGTTTGTATTACCAGTATATATCTTGTGTTTCAAATAATCAGCCAGTAGTGAAATGTGAATTTTGATTTAGGAGGTGTACTATTTTAAAGGAATATTGAAATGACTAGTTGATTCTTCGTACAGAGGTAAAAGTTCATCAGATTACGATACTGGAAAGTGAAGTTGTAAAAAGTTATAAACCTAATGGGCACCCATACCCATAAGGAATTTGGATAGCTAAAATAAGTAGCGACTCCTGATTGAAAAATCAGCTATAAAGGCTGGGGCCCAACTTGCTGTCTAGTAACCTGACATTATCTGTAAAATCATTCACATTGTGGAAGTAAGGCCCAGCAGCCAAGATAGTAGCAAACGGCATTCTAGAGCTGTTGAGCCAAGGGGAAAAAAAAAAAAACATTAGAAGAAATAAGGAAAGACCTCATGAGAGATGAATGGATGGTATAGAAGAAAGTATGAAACTTTTGAAATGTAAGATGAAAAAAGTGAAGATTGGGTACAATGGAAAAATATCGTTGAAAAGCAAAGACTCAACATGGGTTGTAAAGTCAATGATTGGATGAATGAAATGTACATAAAAATTTAAATAGTCCGTAATGCAAAAAAACTATGTAAACTTAAGTGAATTGGCATATCAAAAACGAATTTATGATCCGATTGTGCTGCTTTATTAAATATATATTCTTTTCTTTTTAAATCATTTGATCTAGAGGAAACAAAAATTGCACTCACTAGAGCCGCATTCAAAATGCTCAATATTACTGGTTAACAATCTCAATATTTCTTTTCTTATTCAAATGATATCAAGATATCTTTCCTCAATCTTTTTACATGACTATAACCATTTTTAATTATTAAATTAATATTAGGAGCTAAAAGCTGTTACTATGATTGAAATAAGTATATTAAAAGTCACAACATAAATTATTGTAATCAAATGGTAAAGAGAAAATTAATGCCTGAACCGGGAATCGAACCCCGAACCTTCAGCTTTCCATGCTGATGCTCTTCACCATTGAGCTAATCCAGGCTTCCTTCCCCATCCAAGCATAAATAAATTCCTTTACCTACTGTTTTGCTCCCACATTCAAATGCTATCAATATCATCATTCACAAATACACAACGAATGACTTCTACCTGAAGAAGACATGGAGGGACTCCACATAGCTATAGCATTATTTATAACAAACTGTTACTATGATTGAAATAAGTACATTATAGTTCTAATTTAAACACGGATTCAATTGAAACACTGGCGACAGGTTAATTGCCACTTTTACTAGATCTCTTCCAGTTGTAACGTAAACAAACCAGATCTAAGCGTGTAAAAAATGTAGTTTCGCTCGTTATAAAGAAAAAAAATCTATTATCTAGCACATGAGTTTATATGCAGAAATCTTATAATTACAATTTGAATACATTAAACTAATATGTTTTTATTCTTACGCACGCGCATACAAAATACATTACAATTTTAATTGTTTCAATCTCTGTAGGCCTATAATTTCTTAAGCATTATAAAGCAAAGCATTTGAAAAGCGGAGAAAGAAACATTATTTTGAATAATTTTTCAAACAGTTTATTGAAAATATCTCTTGACATTGACAATTGTGAATATGGAAAAATAAGAGCAGAATGTGGTGGGTTACAAAATTGTCATTAATATTTTACAGAATAAGATAAAAAATGTAAATATCTTTAAATTAGCTAAAAGTAATATTCTTCTAAAAAAAAAATCCTCCGGGCCAGATTTGAACCAGCGACCTATGGATTACTGAAATGATATAACCACTACAGTCCACGGCTCTACCACCATGAGCTAACCGGCGGTAAAAAGTAGTAACGACAGTTTCCCCCCCCCAATAGCCGAGTCCAGCGGAGTAATACCTTAAGCAAGTTCGTTTACAGTACAACTGAAACTTAGTATAGTACATTCCTCTACATCTGTCGCACTGAAGTTATTTGAAAGCTACAAGGTAAGTCAGTTTTTCCATAAAACACAGAAAATGGAATTTTTAATTATGTGTCTTCCTACTTCCTTACCTGTGAAGTAAATATAAACACATACTCAAATTTTGAAAAAAAATGAGACTCTATCCCTGCACCCTTCATATTGATTCTATAGCGTGTATGCAGTCAATAAAAAAAGCTATAAGGATAAAACTGTTGTAGCAGTATACTGTGTTTGATTCCCATAAAAAAGTCACTTCTTTAACAAGTCACTACATAGAATATTACAAAATTTGTTTGTGTCAACAAATGTTATTTTTAACATTGTGTGTTTATAATGCTGAATTAACAATCCGGGGAATTATACACATAACACATGAAAATTAAAGTTTCTTCCCAACGCGTTACATGGACTACATCACAGAACATGACAAATTCATATATAACAAAGAAATCGTTAATTTATTGTAGGAAAAACTACACTTAAACTTGCGTGAAATATTTTGTTCTATAGAAACAACCGTGCGCATGCTACAGAGTTTATAGAGACCAGCGATAAACCACTTAGCGAACCACAATATCGATTATCCTCGATTTACTAAATTGTCGCTATGAAATTTAAATGAACCAATCTTTTGCAATAAAACCAACACCCCAATCTATTTTAAAAATATATTAAAATATCGAAAAGTGCAAATGTTTTATTAAAAAATAGGTTGTAAACTTACTTATCACTTGCTAATGCCCAATCTAACCAGCGATAACCGAAAACAGCGATAAAAAATCATAGATTCTGGAGAAAATTAGAAGTTAGCATCACAATTATTGTCTAAACAGTGTCATAATATTGTGATGTGCATATTTAAATAAATACTTCAAAATTGTCCTAATAATATAATAAAAATTGTTGAAAAAGTTTAAAATAATTAAATAATGTTAGTAAATGCAGTAGAAGAGCCATAATGTACAACAATAAACTGAAAATCCAAACCGCAAGCAGAAGTGCAGTTGAGCCTTATTTCAATAAAACTGTTTATAACTAACTCTAACTCACTGGCTCTATCAAAACACGTAGGTTCATGGCCGTGTGGACATAAGTTCCTCCATACATCCCTATCCGAGCTAAATTTTCCGATCACTTCTGTATAATCTACTTCCCTCAAATCATAGTTAATGATATTCTCCCATTTCATTCTGGTCCTACCAACTGGGAGTTTTCCATGTGTTTTTCCTACCAGAAGCTTCCATGCAGCTATGACATTCCCCCTTTGTGCCACATGCCCTGCCGTTGCAGTCTACAAGATTAACTGTGTTAGTATATTGGCTCCTAAACAGCCATTACACACTGGTAAGTAGTCTCTCCATTCACCTCGTTATATATCTTTGGTCCAAAATTTTTCTAAGAATTGATTCCCAAATACTCGTAATCTCCTTTCGTTCCTTAAAGTAAGAGTCCATTGTTTGAACCCAAATAATATAACTGGGAGAATAAATCCATAGTGAGACATGCCTAGTTTGCCCTAGGCCTTACCATCTGACTGCTGACCTCACATCTACATGTGTTAATCCACAGAAGTAGATGATCATCATGCCAGTGTAGGGCGTGACATGTCGGATCCCCCACCCGTTATACAGCTGGTTTTCTCAACCTGGAGTAGCTTAATTATGTTAGCTACCCAAATTCTCACAATGCTGGGTAGACACCGGTCCAATACTGGCTGAAATTCCATGAGAAAATATATTTCCCAATGAAGACTCGAACCAGTGCAATTCCCATAGCTCTGCACCCAAAGCATCTTGCCTTAACCACTCGGCAATGTGCGCGGAACAACTGGGAGAATAACAATTTTATATTTTTTTCAGTTTAATGTTTTTTGAAAGGAGTCCCTGTAATGTATAATAGCACGCATTTCCAGAATTGAGCCTATGTTTAATTTCTTTGTGCATCTCATTCCTATTTGTGATTATTATTCCAAGGTATTTGAATTTGGCCACTTCTTCAAAATTTCCCTCATTTGTCATTAGATATCCATTTCCATTATATAATGTATTTCTATGTGAAGAACATATATTTAGTTTTATTGATGTTTCCTTCAAGTCCCAATTTCTTAGTGTTAACTCAAAGTGTTCGCATTGTGGCCCTTAGTATATCCTTGCTATAGCCCAATAATACTACTAATCAGCATAAACTAAGAGCTTATTAATACATTTGAGTTGTAAACCTTCTTCATCCTAAAGATTTGATGGCATGCTCTAGTACAAAATTCAATAGTATAGGAAGATAGTGCATCTCCTTGCTTCAACCCATTCTGGATTTCAAAAGTATCCAAAATCTGTTTGCCTACACACACCCTACTCATTTGTGTCATTTAGACACATTCATAAGTCTAACTAACTCTTTAGGAATTCCGAAGTTCAGCAGAATACTATATAAATGTTCCCTCTTAATTGAATTGTATGCCTTTTGGAAGTCTATGTATAGTTGATGTACAGTGCCAATATATTCCCATCTTCCTTTCTAAAACCTGTCTTATAACTAAAAATCTGATCTGTTGTAGACCTGTTTCTTCTAAATCCACATTATTGATTTTCTAGAATGTCATCAATATAGGAAGTAATCTCTTGCTTATTTGGTTAAAATTTGTACGAAGTTAAAAACAATGAGATCCTCCTGTAGTTGTTGCAATCAGTTTTACAATCCCCCTTTCTTATAGATTGGTAAAGAATAGCCAACTTATCAAAAAAAACACTAACAAAAAATGGTCACTGTGTATCTAATGTAACCCTTTTCATAACCTAATCAGAATAGCCTGTAAAGGCTACAACAGAAATGTAAATAAACATATTGCTAGCATGAATGTTAATCAATATGTATAACAATAACTAAGCTAAAGGTCAATTGCAAAGTTCATAGACTGGCATTTCGCATAGTATAGCCAAGTAATGTGTGGAAGAGAAAATATTGGCATAACATCTCTCTATTCTTTTGTGCAGATTGATCTGAAATACCATATTTACAGTAAATTGGAATAATAGATTTCCACATTAATTCATCGTTAAATTAAAATGCATTTTGATTTATATTCAAGAATAGTGGTGGTAGAAATGAGTTCAGAAACCGGTGCAGAAACTGTTGATCCTTTTTGTGTAGAACGAGTAGAGACGTAGGATCACTGGCAACATGGAGTTTGTCCTCCTATAAAACAGGTAGGCTATTCATCAAACAGACTTTGACAAGATTATGTAGTGGACATTGAAATAGCTACACATCAAATGAAAACAGAAGAAATAATTCTCAATTGAAATGAATGTGGAAAAAAATACAAGAAATTAACGAAATTCCAGGAGATAAAAACGGGACTGGAAACATGAAAATAATAAAAGAAATCAACAAGAAAAATATAATCATTATCAAACCAGATAAAAGGCAATCAGTGTGGTAATGTTGGATATTGAAGATTATAAAAATAGAATTAACAAACTTTTGGAATCCACTGAAATAAATCAGACCCACTTCCCAAAGTATTAAAGAAGTTGACAACACCTTGAAAAACATTAATAAATTTTAAATAAAACAAGAAAAATTCAAGCTGAAGGTTTCAAACCCTAAAAATCCAAAATTGCATGTTCTCCCAAAAACTCATAACGGTTATAAACAAAAGAGACCCATTATTAACAGTATAGATTCACCTACATATCTAATATCCAAATGGTTATATAGTGAAGGCAAGTTGTGATAACCTTTCAATTGATAGAAAATTAGAGAACATACAGTTAGAACTAACAGATATTAGTGTCATTTGATGTACTGTAGTTTCATTGTTTCCCAGCGTCCCTGGAGAAATCACTATCAAAATTTGGAAAAAAACGGTTAAAACAAAAGCAAGTTAGAAAAAGAAAACATAAATTATATATTGTACAAAAGTTTTTTTACACATCATGGAAAATTTTACAAAGTTTTGGACTTTCTATGATAAAACCCCTATCACCCTTTTTGGCCAATTTATTTATGAGAAGTTTTGAGCAGAAAATAACAAGTGGACACCCATTAATTTTCAAATTTTGGTTGCAGGTATGTTCACGATGTAATTGCTATCGTGAATCATAAACAAATAGATGATGCTTTAAAGCTTTTGAACATTCAGAGTAGAACTATAAAATCTACGATGGAAACTGAAATTGAAAGAAAACTGTCAGTTTTAGATTTAAATTTAACAAGAAATGGAGAACATAAGATAGAATTTGGAATATACAGAAAGAATACACATAGAGATAATTATATTAAAGCCTTGGGATTCAACTATTTTCCTCACAAAGAGGCAGTGTTCAATAGTTTGACATATAGATTAGTAAATTTACCTATGAACAAAGAAAATTGTGAAAAAGAAGAAGAATATGTAGCAGAAGAAAACGGTTTTGAAGAAAATGTGGTACACAAAAAAATAAACAAGTTAAAAGACAAAATATTGATTAATGAAAGCACACTTATAAAAACAAAATAGAAGAAAACACAAAATTCAATAAATTCACTTACCATCCATTGAAACAGCACAAGTTTAAAAACAATTAAAAAGTTTAATATAAGATTGGCTCCGAAGAATGAATACACCTAAATAAGATAACTAAAACCAACGAAAATGAAAGAAATTGAAGAAGAGAAAACAAATCAGGAATTTATCAGATCAAATGCAGGGATTGTGACAAAATTTACATAGGAAAAACAAAAAAAAATTTAAACAAGGGTGAAAGAACATCTTAGAAATGTCAAAAATGGTGAAGTGGAAAAGTCAGCAGTAGCTGCTAATGCTTGGTCTGAAAAAACATCTTATTGAAACACAAATAAAAAACAAAAAGAACTCATGGTTTGGGGAAAAAAACACATTTAAAAAAAAACATGAAAGGAAAACATGAATTTGAAATTCCCACTGATTCTGATTTGATCTGGAGGTTCATCGGTCCACCAACAGAGGGACATAACATCAGTCGACAAGAAATTACTGAAGATGAAACTACTCAGGCTTCAAAACCTGTATAATTATTAGACTGGATATGAGGTGAGGTACAAAACACACAATTTACTTGCATAATTCATGCATGTGTACACTGTTGTGCAGACTCTTCATCGTTAAAATACACAAGTTTTATCGTAACTGTATTATACAATGGTCTAGTGGTTATGTTCCCGGCTGGGTTCAATGGATTATTTTAGATGGAAAAGTCCTCCGGGAGGGACTTTAAGCCGTAGGTCCCGAGTCTGAAGATTCGTAAGGCTGAATAAAAAGGCCTCTAAGCAACATTTACACACCTCAACACCCTAGTAAAACCTTAGTTGCCTGTTAGATGTGTCATTGGGTTGGGATGCATTCCATTCATGACACCTATGGGCAAATGACATAACTAAATTAACTTGGTCTAATAACTCCTAACAAAGGCTCAACCTTGGACTATGTATTGTGGATATATGACATGACACCCAGCAATGTTGTTATTCAGTGAACTATATCCATTTAATGATGAGTAGTAGCAGTATTTAAATGTTGTGAAGCTCTTGATTTGTCATCAGCTTCCCAATAATATTCAGCAATTTGGATGGTGTTCCAATTATTTTCTGAAGATCAGTGCAGAACATCAAGTGATCCTTGTTCATTATTGTATTTGTGTCCTTGCATACTATGCAGTGTGGAGAGTCCAGTAGCTTAATTCTATGTAGATGTGCTGCCAAGCAATCACAACCAGTTTCAAGACAAAATGATGCAACGGGGGCTGTTTGGTATTGTATCTGGTTCTAGTAATGTCTTCCACATCTTGGTTTCACATTGGATTTTGTTTTGTTCGGCTATATGGGATTTTATTTTCATTTGGTGTAGAGTTGTACTGATTTGTAACATAGGTAATTGATCTTACTCTGTTGGATGAGTGTACCTTTTTTTTGCAAGCATATCAGCTTTCTCATTACCTTCCATGCCACAATGTGCTGGAATTCATGTAGAACAACATTTCTGTTTAGATTTTTCAACATCCTGATGCAATTTTTGGCTTCTATTATTCTATGGTCTTGGATGGTCTGGTTGTGTGTTAGTGCCATTATAACTGAGCTAGAGTCAGAAAGTATTACAGCATTTTGGAAGGAATTGATATGAAGAAACAATTGTTGTAGGGCTGTAAGTATTGCTTGTAGTTCACCGTCATAATGTGTTGTATATTTCCCAAGACAGATGTAAAATGAGAAGAGTTTACACTTTATTCCTGCTGCTGCTTCTCTATTCATTAGTGACCCATCTGTATAGACATGAAGCCACATTTGTTCTGGATATCTAATGTTAAGACCAAATGTGTTATTCACAGAGGTGGATGGTCATTCCAGCCAGTATAGGACTGATATGTTGGAACCCCCACTTAATATAGCTGATATGTGTATAACATTGAAGATTCCTGAGGGTATAACATGCAGATAAATTGAATTTTAATCAAGAATTGAGCTAGCTTACCTGAAATATCATCAATATACCTTATAAATGGAGGGTTTTAATATAATTTTGGTTTGATTTGAAAGGGCTTACAGCATTTCATAGTGCATATTTATGGGTTTTTTATTTATTAATTGGATGTTTCTGATTTAAGTATTAACTATAAGTGAGTTCATGTTGTTTATCTGAGCCTATGACATCAAGGCGAGAAATGCCATTATAATGGATCTGTTTATAGAGTTCATATCTTACCACAGGAAATAATTAATGCATATTTGTCTACCGCTGTGTCATGGGTTCGATCCCCAGTCAGGACAGTTTTCTGGGTGATGGTTTCTTTCTACTACATTTTTCCTCATCTGTAAAAAGAATGTCAGGAAACTTTAAGGCCCAAACAGTCCCTGAACATCATCTGGTCATCATTAAATTTAGGATTAAGGTCTCTCCTGGTGCATCATTACCATTATCATCACCTATTATATATATATATGATTGGACTTGAGACTGGAACAGGTCGTATTGACTTAATCCTGGAAAGGAAAGAAGAAGAAGAATGATTGGGGCAGCAAAACTCTACCTTCCAGGTGCCCCAACTCAGAACTAGGTTACAATAACACCATGACAGGATGTTGAAATGATAATGTGGTGGCATTGAATAGAGAATTTATTAAAATAAACTAGACCCCTTTTTCAGTTAGTAAATTAATCCAGAGATGCCAACTTGTACATGTAAATATATTGAATCCAGTTCACTCATTTACCAATCATGATTAACGTCCCTTAGTCTGGAATTAATAACAAGTTTATAACTTTCAACTTATTAATAAAATATGTAGCAACAAATCTTGTAATTTTAAACCGGTTATACTTGTAAGAGAATTTAGTTCTTCCTTAAACGTTGCAGACAAATTTTACTTTATTTAAAATGTATCCTGCAATTTACTTATTGAGTTCCATGAGTTTGATACTCGCTTATGAACTCCTCTTAACAATGGCTTTTATATTTTTTTGTAGATTCTTACTATCTCGAAAAATCACATTTCTTTGCTTCAGGATATTTAACTTGACTATTTAACTCATGCCCCAAATGGGACTCAATGGCCAATCATGTTTCAATGATTTCCGTTTTACAACCAATCAGAATCGTGTTTCACGAAACATTTATCAGTGTTATAATTACCATATTAAAGAAAGCTCCTCCTTTTTAATATTCTGAACAGGTCTGACCATTATTTTGCAGTGACTGAGCCTGTGAGAAATACGGCTACCAGATTGTATATATAGTGCATGAATGTCAACACATGCTGCATGCGGGAGTTAATATAAAAACATTTGTAGCAATTTATTATACCACCAAAAAAAGAAACCACTGTTTGCACTTTCTTAAATGTATTTTTTCCCAGGTAATAATCCAGAAAAATATAATTGTCATATTTACATCATACGACATCAGAAATGAATTAATATACAGTTTGATGTGTTTTTTTTTCTCCACTAGAGAGCATTCTTACAATATTGCATTCCTTTGGCAATAAATAGTATGATCTGGTTGCAGTGATAAACAAAAGAAGCAGATGAAGCATACCTATCGCTTCTCATTTGTTTTCAAACATCGCCGTTTACATTAAATATATAAATATTTTAAAATAACTATAGTTAAATAATGATTTGTAAGTAAACAGCTTAATTTTATTCGTTAAATAGTCCTAAAAAAATGCCACTCTTGATTTCCAAATTCTCTAGATAAATTCACTGCTCACTTCGTGAGTCGTGAATTTATCGATAATTTGGAAATCACTCGTGGCATTACTTATGAAAATTTTAACAATGATTGCTAATAATTTTCACAACATCTTTCTTTAAAAATATGTTTTTCTAAAGTTCTGTTTTCCTTTAAGAAATAGAATCCAATATTTAACAATTATTCTCTGCTTCATTATATTCATTATTAATTACCAATAAATTATTAATTAGTTTAATGATCAATCATTTGTTTTAAGTATCTAATTTATTTAATATCTTATCCATATGTAATTCATTTAGTTTTGTGCTAGAGTCTATTTGTTACAATCTAAGAATTTAAAATGAATTTCTTAATTATATATTGACATGTAAATATTAATGTAGATTTATTTGTTTACTGAGCTTTTTATTGTTTTTGTTTCAGAATATGTGATTGAGCAGGAACAAAATTTCAATGAATTACGAGATGTTGAAGTAATTGACTTGAATGGGTTCTCATTTCAATTAAAGATATTCATAAAAAACCAATAAAGACTTTCGTGATTCACATTGTAGCGATCAGCAATCATCACATGCGACACATCAAAATACATTCCACATTGGAGTTTGAACATTTTGTGACAGTTGATTTTCAGCAGTACAGTTGTATAAGATAAAAAAAATGTGTGTAACTTGCCTTGATAATGGACTTGATACTATTCATTCATTCATAGTGTTCTGCTCAAGAGCAGGTCTTTCACTGCAAACTCAGCATTCTCCACTCTTTCCTTGACTCAGCTTTCCTTTTTGTTATATTATTTTTGGTCTGGACATCTTACCTCAATATTAATGTTGATTTGTTCTTGGACATGTTTCAAAACAATTCTCTGTTTTATCTTCAGCTTTCCCAGACTGGTTTTATTTATGTTGCATTATGTTGCACCACCTGGATGTCGATGTCAGCTCCATCCTGTGGTTGGCCAAAGAACCTCCAAACAAGGTCACCCTCCATCGGAAATATCAAAATTCATAACTCTGTTTCTGTTCTTCTGAATATAAATTTTTTCCCAAATAGTCAGCTCGTTTGTATTTTCTAACTGTTTTAATAATTTAGTGTCTGAATTTATATTATGTTTTTCAGACCAAACATGAGCAGCAACTGCAGATTTTTCAATTTCTCCATTTTTAATATTTCTTATGTGTTCTTTGGTTCTAATTTTTAGGTTTCTTTTTGTTTTCCCTATATATATCTTTTCACAACCCATGCATTCAATTTGATATATTCCTGACTTTTTATTTTTATCAGTTTTTTCATTTTTGTTGGTTTTTAATTAGTTTATTTAAACTGTAGTTATTTTTTGGTGCTAATTTAATATTAAACTTCTCAAATATATTTTGAAATTTATTATGTACCCAGGGGTGATATGTGAATTTCCTATATTTTTTCATAGGTGGTTCTTCTTTTTCAAGATTACTTCTGTTTATCATTTTTTGTTTTTTATACTTTTCTATCCTTTTATGTACCATTTTTTCATCAAACCCATTTTCTCTTGCTACTTTGATTATGTGTTTTTTCTCATGTTTGAAATCTTCTTCGTTTAAGGGTAAGTTTACCAATCTATGAGTTAAACTATTAAATGCTGCTAATTTATGTCCAATTGGATTGAACCCTGTTGATTTTATAAAATTTTCCGTATGAGTTTCTTTCCTATGAATCCTGAATTCAATTTTTCTTTTTTCTTCGTTTCTGACCAATTTAAGATCCAAAAAAGGTATTTGTTTATTGTCTTCTATTTCTTTGGTGAATTTAATGTTTGTACTCTGTAAATTTAATAGTTTTAGGGAATCTTCTACATGTTTTTCTTTAACAATAACAAATTATATCATCAACATATCTACTCCAAAATTTAAACATTGTGGGATGTGCTTTAGTGATTTTACATTCGAAATCGCTCATAAATAAATTTGCCAGGAAAGGTGATAATGGGTTTCCCATTGAGAGCCCTGATTTTTGTCTATAGAAACTCCCATTGAATGTAAAAAACATTTGGTCAATGCATAACTCAGTTAATTTCAAATAATCTTCTTTGATCTCTCTGTCTATGTTGTTTTTTCTTAACCAATTGTTCAATATCTCCAAAGTTTTTTGTTTCGGTACATTTGTGAATAGTGAAACTACATCAAACGAAACCAACCTATCTGTGGGTTCAATTTTCACTTTTTCTAATTTCTTAACTAATTCCAATGAATTTTCAATCTGCAGACTTTCAAAATTATTAATTCTTTTAAATTGATTATTCAGCCATTTCGAAATTTTGTAGGTTGGTGATCCAATATTGTTAATTATTGGCCTCATTTGGTTTCCAGGTTTGTGAATTTTTGGAAGTCCATGTATATTAGGGTTTCTTGGGTTGCTTACTTTTAATTGAAATGTTTCTTTCTTGGATAGAATTTTAACATTTTTAAAACAGTTTTCCACCTTTTTTATGGTTTTTGGTAGGGGGTCATTCTTAATTTTTTCATACTCTTTTTCTTTCAAAAGTTCTTCCATTCTATTTTGATAATCTTCTTTGTCCAGAATTATAATTTGGTTACCCTTATCTGATTTTGTATATACAACATTTTTGTTATTTATTTCTTTGAGTGTTTTTAAATTTTCCTTACAAACTGGGTTTTTATTTGTATTCTTTATTTTATTCAAAATTTCTTCACATTTTTTTCTGATGATTATTTTTTTCTTCTGTAACTAACTCTTCTATTGAATTTTCAATGTCTACTATGTATTCTTCTATTCTATTGGAATAATCTATTGCTGTTTTTAGACCGTTTTCTAACAATTTTTCTCTTTTAGGTTAAAGGTTGCCTTTGAAAATTTTTTAACATAATTTCTGGTGGATTCTGATTTTTCTTCATTTCTGGTTTTATTCTGATGTTTGATTTTATTTGATGTATTCTTCTTTTCCTTTGATTTAGTTAACAAATTATTTATCTTGGTCTTTTGTTTCTCAATTTTCTTTTTCGTGGTTATGTTAAGAGAGAAGAAATTTAAAAGATTAGCGGACATTAAATTCATCAACCAATGTCTAAAATTAGAATTGGTTCCCATGTTCATTAGAAAAACCGTCAAGCATAACAATAACAGCAAACAACAACAAATTTTGGAGAACAAATTACTAAAACTAGAAAAGAATAAACACTTTGAAATAATCAGTAATCTGGATATTGAAATTTATTTGTTACATATCAAATTGTCTAAAATATTAGGAAACATCATGTGGGAAAACCTAGAAAATAAATTTTTCACTTTTTTGAACATAACCATGAAAAAGAAAATTGAGAAACAAAAGACAAAGATAAATAATTTGTTAACTAAATCAAAGGAAAAGAAGAATACATCAAATAAAATCAAACATCAGAATAAAACCAGAAATGAAGAAAAATCAGAATCCACCAGAAATTATGTTAAAAAATTTTCAAAGGCAACCTTTAACCTAAAAGAGACAAAATTGTTAGAAAACGGTCTAAAAACAGCAATAGATTATTCCAATAGAATAGAAGAATACATAGTAGACATTGAAAATTCAATAGAAGAGTTAGTTACAGAAGAAAAAATAATCATCAGAAAAAAATGAAGAAATTTTGAATAAAATAAAGAATACAAATAAAAACCCAGTTTGTAAGGAAAATTTAAAAACACTCAAAGAAATAAATAACAAAAATGTTGTATATACAAAATCAGATAAGGGTAACCAAATTATAATTCTGGACAAAGAAGATTATCAAAATAGAATGGAAGAACTTTTGAAAGAAAAAGAGTATGAAAAAATTAAGAATGACCCCCTACCAAAAACCATAAAAAAAGTGGAAAACTGTTTTAAAAATGTTAAAATTCTATCCAAGAAAGAAACATTTCAATTAAAAGTAAGCAACCCAAGAAACCCTAATATACATGGACTTCCAAAAATTCACAAACCTGGAAACCAAATGAGGCCAATAATTAACAATATTGGATCACCAACCTACAAAATTTCGAAATGGCTGAATAATCAATTTAAAAGAATTAATAATTTTGAAAGTCTGCAGATTGAAAATTCATTGGAATTAGTTAAGAAATTAGAAAAAGTGAAAATTGAACCCACAGATAGGTTGGTTTCGTTTGATGTAGTTTCACTATTCACAAATGTACCGAAACAAAAACTTTGGAGATATTGAACAGTTGGTTAAGAAAAAACATCATAGACAGAGAGATCAAAGAAGATTATTTGAAATTAACTGAGTTATGCATTGACCAAATGTTTTTTACATTCAATGGGAGTTTCTATAGACAAAAATCAGGGCTCTCAATGGGAAACCCATTATCACCTTTCCTGGCAAATTTATTTATGAGCGATTTTGAATGTAAAATCTCTAAAGCACATCCCACAATGTTTAAATTTTGGAGAGTAGATATGTTGATGATATAATTTGTATTGTTAAAGAAAAACATGTAGAAGATTGTAATCAAATGGTAAAGAGAAAAATTTATGCCTGAACCGGGAATCGAACCCCGAACCTTCAGCTTTCCGTGCTGATGCTCTAACCATTGAGCTAATCCAGGCTTCCTTCCCATCCAAGCATAAATCCTTCCTTTACCTTACTGTCTTGGTCCCGTGCTGATGCTCTAACCATTGAGCTAATCCAGGCTTCCTTCCCATCCAAGCATAAATCCTTCCTTTACCTTACTGTCTTGGTCCCACATTCAAATGCTATGAATCATCATTCACAAATACACAATGAATGGCTTCTACCTGAAGAAGACATGAAGGGGCTCAATGGTTAGAGCATCAGCACGAAAAGCTGAAGGTTCGGGGTTCGATTCCCGGTTCAGGCATAAATTTTTCTCTTTACCATTTGATTACAATAATTTAGTAGTGTACTTTAATATACTTATCTCAATCATAGTAACAGCTTTAGCTTCTTAATATTAATTTAATGTAGAAGATTCCCTAAAACTATTAAATTTACAGAGTACAAACATTAAATTCACCAAAGAAATAGAAGACAATAAACAAATACTTTTTTGGATCTTAAATTGGTCAGAAACGAAGAAAAAAGAAAAATTGAATTCAGGATTCATAGGAAAGAAACTCATACGGAAAATTTTATAAAATCAACAGGGTTCAATCCAATTGGACATAAATTAGCAGCATTTAATAGTTTAACTCATAGATTGGTAAACTTACCCTTAAACGAAGAAGATTTCAAACATGAGAAAAAACACATAATCAAAGTAGCAAGAGAAAATGGGTTTGATGAAAAAATGGTACATAAAAGGATAGAAAGTATAAAAAACAAAAAATGATAAACAGAAGTAATCTTGAAAAAGAAGAACCACCTATGAAAAAATATAGGAAATTCACATATCACCCCTGGGTACATAATAAATTTCAAAATATATTTGAGAAGTTTAATATTAAATTAGCACCAAAAAATAACTACAGTTTAAATAAACTAATTAAAACCAACAAAAATGAAAAAACTGATAAAAATAAAAAGTCAGGAATATATCAAATTGAATGCATGGGTTGTGAAAAGATATATATAGGGAAAACAAAAAAAACCTAAAAATTAGAACCAAAGAACACATAAGAAATATTAAAAATGGAGATATTGAAAAATCTGCAGTTGCTGCTCATGTTTGGTCTGAAAAACATAATATAAATTCAGACACTAAATTATTAAAACAGTTAGAAAATACAAACGAGCTGACTATTTGGGAAAAAATTTATATTCAGAAGAACAGAAACAGAGTTATGAATTTTGATATTCCGATGGAGGGTGACCTTGTTTGGAGGTTCTTTGGCCAACCACAGGATGGAGCTGACATCGACATCCAGGTGGTGCAACATAATGCAACATAAATAAAACCAGTCTGGGAAAGCTGAAGATAAAACAGAGAATTGTTTTGAAACATGTCCAAGAACAAATCAACATTAATATTGAGGTAAGATGTCCAGACCAAAAATAATATAATTAAAATAACCTCAAAATATAACTTCCTAAAATTAAATATTATTTAATATTGAGGTAAGATGTCCAGACCAAAAATAATATAATTAAATATTATTTCCTTTTTGTATCTGCATACAAACCATTTATTTTAATATTGTCTATCATCTGATGTCTTTTTCTGCCTCTAACTTTCTTTCCGTTGACCATTCCTTCTAGAGCATCCTTCAGCAGGCAGTTTCTTCTTAGCCAGTGGCCAATCCAATTTATTTTCCTCTTCTTTATGAGTTCCAGCATTGTTCTTCTTTCACCCACTCTGTCTAGCACATCTTCATTTCTTACTTTGTCTGTCCATTTTATATGTTCCATTCTTCTCCATATCCACATCTCAAAAGCTTCCAGTCGCTTTTCCTCATTCCGTCGTAATGTCCACGTCTCTGCACCATATAATGCTACACTCCACACAAAGCACTTCACTAGCCTCTTTCTTAATTCTCTTACCATAGGTCCGCAGAAAATGCTTCTCTTCTTGTTGAAAGCTTCTTTTGCCATTGTTATCCTCTGCTTTACTTCTTGATCGCAGTTCATGTTACTACTGATAGTACAAACCCAAGTATTTGAAGCTCTCCACTTGCTCAATGGCCTCATCTTTAATCTTCATGTTTATCTTCCTTTGTTTCTTTCCTATAATCATGACCTTCGTCTTATTTATATTATCTTCATCCCATAATCCTCACACTTATCATTCAGCTCCATCAGCATGTTCCTCAATGTCACTGCATCTTCTGCTAGCAAAGCCATATCATCAGCAAATCTTATGCACTTTCATTCTTCTTCTCTCCCATGTTTACGCCTCCCCCTCCATATTACTGAAGCAGTTCTTCATTAGGTCTTCCAGGTAGATGTTGAAAGGGTAGGTGATAGAGGACATCCTTGCCTCCCCCCTTCCAATTTCTTTCTCTTCCTCTGACATTTCTTCTCCTATCTTCACTTTTATTCGCTGTTTCATATAAAGACTACTTATGAGCCTCCTCTCCTTCCAGTTCACGCCAATTTTCTTCAAGATCTTCAGGAGTTTATTCCACTTTACTCTGTCAAAGGCCTTTTCCAGGTCAACAAATACTGCAAATAAACATCTTTATCTTTTTCTATATATATTTCTCCTATTGTTCGTATCAATCCAATTGCATCTCTTGTACCCTTTCCCTTCCTGAAGCCAAACTGTTCTTCTTCCAATTCGCTTTCCGATCGTAGAACGTTAACGTCAATTTAGTGTAATTTCCATGTGAAATTAATAAAAAATTGTGGTTTAAATCCTCATAAATCAGAGAGGAAACCTATTTTGAAACATAGAATTACTTGAAGCTTGAATAATTGAATAATGATTATTACCCATCTCTCAGATATCCTTGACTTTTACTAAAGTTTCATCATTAACAATTTAGTGGAACACTATATTCAGACTTCCGATCTAGTTTTAAGATGGCTGCTTTCATTTATTTTATTACGTGATATTTAAAAATTATGTCTTTATGTATGTTAAAGTAAAATTTTGAGACTTCTGATTTTTTTCATGCAACATTGTTTGTTTGGAGTTCATATGTGTTTTATGTGACAGAAAAAGCCTCTTTAATTCATATTGTTATTGTAGTGTATGTTTTATCCTGGGGTACAATGAAATGCTTTCACTCTGCCCCATATCAAATGTATAATTATAGTAATAAACTAGCACATTTTAAATATGTTTTTCTTACATTTATTTTTTTAAAAAATGCTGCTTTTTTGATTGGGTACATTCCACCTGCATTCCATTGTAAGACCTTGATGTTTATTTGTCTTTTTCTCTAAAACAGTCCCCTTCCGGAGATCCAAATGAGGGACTTTTACAACGACTACGGAGTCTTTTGCTTTGGGAAGCATATTGAACATCTTTTGTAGTTCATTTGCATGACCCAGAGTGCACCTGCTAGTATAACCAGCAGAGGTCAACTACATTACACTCGTTTTTTTAGAAATGTTTAGGAGAAAAGAAATGAAGAGATCCCCTAGGCCTCTGAATACTCTAATACCATCAGGTTCGAAGAAAACAAGAGTGTCAGTCAAGGGAGACTGGATATGAACGTTGAAAGAGTCAATTGGTACAAGCCCCCGATCAAATTCAGTTGCAATCATTTCTTCTTGAAACTGGTCATGATTGCTTGGCAGCACATCTACATAGAATTAGTGCTACTAGACTCTCCACACGCATAGTATCAAGGACACAAATCCAATAATGAACAAGGATCCCTCTGATGTTCTGCGCTGATCTTCAGGAAATAGTTTGGAACAACCATCCAAATTGCGTGAATATTATTGGGAAGCTGATGACAAATCAAGAGCTTCCCAGAACATTTGAATACTACTACTACTTTTTAAAAAATGCTTAAATTTACTAACTGTAATTAATTGGAGTAAACCTACACCTGGCAGGGAAACTGGAACATTTTCCTCAGGCATGTTAGTTAAATTATTTGAGGCTGGCAAAACTGAAAGAAGTTTCAGATACATGCGCAAATCAAAAGAACTGAAATTCAGGCCTAATTATGAAATATGTTCTGCTGAGCGCGGAGAAAGAATTGCAAGAGTACATCATTTTGACTTGTTTCAACAAATATTTTATGGCCTTTCAACTGAACAGTGCAGGCAGCTGACATATGAAACGGTGATTGCTAATGGAATACCACACCCATCCAAGTGCAGATGAATTGAATAGTTTAGAGGATTTATGTCAATAAACAGGTAATTAAAGCATTTGTACTCCAGACGGGTGTAGTTACTCTACTTCTTTCACACAATCCAAATATTGAACACTTTTTTTTTCGACAACCTAGAAACAGTTTCCAAGACTTTCCCCGAATTTATAATCTGGATGAGACTCCCAAGGTAGTAGCAGAAAAGTGAGTAGGCGCTCGAGTGCAGAGAAAGTGACAACCGCTTTATTATTTCCGCAACACGGAAATACTTTTCCTCCAGTCATGGTTTTCATTTGAAGCCTCATATGATTGAAAGAGCTCCCCCAGGGACTTTAGGACTAGCAGATAGGTCTGAACTCGTCTCAGACATTTCATATTGCATACAGGAAGTGCAAAACAATTTTTCCCCCCACGTTACTACTGCTTTATGACAACCATGAGTTTTTAAAACTGTAACATTTCTACCAACAAGCTGCAGCCTCTAATATGTTTGGTGTATTTAAATCATTCTATAATGCTGCTTTAGATAATTGGATAAGACTTCCAATTTTGGAATATATTAAACAGTACCAACTCAATTGGAACACACCATCTAGAGAAGATTGAGTTCAAATCGGATCCCCACAGCTGTTTATAATTATATACCAAGAGGGACGAAGATCACTGGGCCGTCCTCTGAAATGCTGGAGGGAAAATTTTCTATAGGATCTTAAAACATGGCCTTGGCCTAATACTTTGGAGGAATAAGAAGAAGGTAATTGAATATTACAACCCCTCTCCATCTCTATATAGGCTAGTTGCATACACACGCGCACATCAAAAAGACAATCAGACCTCAAGAACTTACTACAAGCATTTCGTTCAATGGGTATTTTCCCTTACAATAGAGGTATCTGTACTTCCTAAATAGTTATGTCATTGACTGACCTTCTGAAGTCTCTAGGACTAGAAATATTGCACAGATTGAAATAATTCAAGAATCAGCAACAGATAATTTGTGTATGGGACCAGACACAGCTCATGGCACAAACACAAGCCAGTTGAGAAAATGATTCTTGTATGCAGCCAGAGACAAGGAAGAAATTTCAATATAGCCCTAAGGATGTGTGCCGCTATCCCAAGACTGGAAGGATCAAAAAAAGGTAAGAGCATCATAGCAACTAGCACACGAGAGAAAAATATATTTAAAAAAGTACTTCTCAACAAGTTAAGAGGCCTCTACTCAAAGAAAAGAAAATTCCGAACCTGATGTAGTCATGGTCTTGAACGATTCAGATAATGAAGAAGGAAGAAATTATCATTACCTGGGAGAGCTAGATAGGGAGGATTATGCCCTGGTTGAATTCAAAACTTTTGCAGTGAACGAGCCTAAATATTATGTTGGCATTGTTACAAAAAGTAAAGATGATTATGAAGAGTTTGAAAAAGCACACAATGCATTGATAAAAATCACCAGTTGAAGATGTAGCTACAGTGAATTACAGCCAATTGAAAATTATTCTATTTGTGCCAAACTATTGTGAACAAACTAAAAGGCAAATAAGTTTTGTTCTTCATTTAACAACAACGGACTGAACAGTAGCCAAGTTAATTTTAATTTTTTGTAATAATTAAATGTAGATGTGGGCAATAAAAACAATCCCACATACTGTTTCAAAACCTCGGGCACAGTGAACCTAATACACAAAATATATCAATCACTAATTAATTTAGTAGCCTCCAATAATTTTTTTTCAAAGAGCTAAATATATTTAAATCGCACCTGCATAAAATAGACATCTTAACTGGTTTAATAAGGGTTCTACAGTAGTTATTTTATATTTTCTGTTTCATCTCACTGTGTCCATGATCACCAAAGTGGCACTCATAATAAAAGAAAATTGCAGGTAAGAAATCCAAGTGATTCTACTCGGATCTGTTCTTGCCAATACAACACTAGAAAAAGAAATATTGGACAGGACAGGTAGCAAAAAATGGAGAAAGAAAGAGAGGCATACAAAATCAAGAGTCTAAAATATTCCCTAGTTATGTCAATGACTGAGGTGCGAGAATAAGATTAATGATGACTGAGTGTACAACACTGATGGCACAAATGAAGAATGAAAGAGAGACATACAAAAAACCACTAGCTAGGATGAGGAATGAAGTGAGAGAATAACATTAATGATGACTGAGTGTACAGCAATGTGGGCCACAAATGAAGAATGAAAGAGAGACATACAAAAAACCACTAGCTTAGGATGAGGAATGAGGTGAGAGAATAACATTAATGATGACAGTGTAACAGCACATGTGGCACAAATGAAGAATGAAAGAGAGACATACAAAAAACCACTAGCTAGGATGAGGAATGAAGTGAGAGAATAACATTAATGATGACTGAGTGTACAGCACATGTGGCACAAATGAAGAATGAAAGAGAGACATACAAAAAAACCACTAGCTAGATGAGAGGAATGAGGTGAGAGAATAACATTAATGATGGCTGAGTGTACAGCACATGTGGCACAAATGAAGAATGAAAGAGAGACATACAAAAAACCACTAGCTAGGATGAGGAATGAAGTGAGAGAATAACATTAATGATGACTGAGTGTACAGCACATGTGGCACAAATGAAGAATGAAAGAGAGACATACAAAAAACCACTAGCTAGGATGAGGAATGAGGTGAGAGAATAACATTTAATGATGACGGAGTGTACAGCACATGTGGCACAAATGAAGAATGAGAGAGAGACATACAAAAAACCACTAGGTAGGATGAGGAATGAGGTGAGAGAATAACATTAATGATGGCTGAGTGTACACAGCACATGTGGCACAAATGAAGAATGAAAGAGAGACATACAAAAACCACTAGCTAGGATGAGGAATGAGGTGAGAGAATAACATTAATGATGACTGAGTGTACAGCACATGTGGCACAAATGAAGAATGAAAGAGAGACATACAAAAAACCACTAGGAGGATGAGGAACGAGGTGAGAGAATAACATTAATGATGACTGAGTGTACAGCACATGTGGCACAAATGAAGAATAAAGAGAGACATACAAAAAACCACTAGCTAGGATGAGGAATGAGGTGAGAGAATAACAATTAATGATGGCTGAGTGTACAGCACATGTGGCACAAATGAAGAATGAAAGAGAGACATACAAAAACCACTAGCTAGGATGAGGAATGAGGTGAGAGAATAACATTAATGATGACTGAGTGTACAGCACATGTGGCACAAATGAAGAATGAAAGAGAGACATACAAAAACCACTAACTAGGATGAGGAATGAGGTGAGAGAATAACATTAATGATGACTGATTGTACAGCACATGTGGCACAAATGCAGAATGGAAGAGAGGCATACAAAAATAATTAGGTAAGACATCCACTAGGTAGGACAAGGAATGAGCTCAGAGAATAACATTTTTCATCATTTTGGGCAGGACATGTGGCATACAAGGAAACTGAAAGAGAAGCATACAACACCCAGAGAGAGAGGGATCCATTAGGTAGGTCAACAAACGAGGTGAGAGAATAACATTAATTATGACAAATTGGGCAGTATGTGTTGCACAAATGCAGAACTAATTGGTAACAAATCAAAAAGAGGAAGTAAAGCATCCACTCGGTATATGAAGGGATGAGGAGAGAGAATAACATTAATCATGTCTGATTGGGCAGAACATTTCGTACGAATGGAGAATTCAAGAGATGCATACAGGGTAAGGCATCCACTAGGTAGGTTAAAGAATAACATTATTCATTACTGATTAGACAGGTTATGTTGCATTCATGGGGTTGGATAACCACTAAGTAGATCAAGAAATGAGGTAAGAATATAATATTAAACATGTATGATTAGGCAGGACATGTTGCAGTAATGGAGAATGAAAGAGGCTAACAAAGACCATGGGATAAGACATCCACTAGGTAAGCCAAGGAATGAGGTGAGAGAATAAGAACCATAACCAATTGGGCAGTATGTGTTGCACAAATACAGATATCAGTAGTGACAAATAAAGAAGAGAGACTAAGAAAAACCACTACTTAGATAATGGAATGAGGAGAGAGAATAACAGTCATGACTGATTGGGCAGGACATGTAGCACAAATGCAGAATTAAGTGGTGACAAAAAAAACAGAGTCTAACAGGAAAGTACTTGTGCTTAAACAAACACATATACACCAAAATTGTGTGAGAGGTCCCTTATTGCACTAGTGATACTCGCTCATCTGCAAAACTCTGCAGTTTTCCGTTAGAGGCCTCTGCGTGTGCCATGCCTCATTGCACATTGACCTGCCGGTACACCAGTCGGGACGGTGCAGTGTGCCTCTGAAGTCGCGTTTTGTGGAGTTATTTGTGTAGTGAAGCGTCAGATGGGTCAGCGATTGGTAATAAATCCTGCTAATATATTGCGATTAGTTGAGATGAAGTTACGAAGAACTCTTCTTCGTGAAGATGGTATTGGTGTAGAAGAGGAATCATTCGCATGTTTTCTGGTATCTATTATAGTGCAGAAATATGAGCATAAGTTAGAAACAGATACTGTTGTAACACTAACACATGATGCTAGTGATGATAATGACGAACAACTCATTGCAAGCGGTAGTGATATGGCAAGTGCAGGAAGAGGTGATGGAAGTAGTAAAAGTGAATTCCAACCCTCTCCTGATAAGAAGGTTAAATTCGCAAGTATCATCACAGCATTTGATGATAACACACTAAAGAACATATACGATGAATATCATGTAAGAGGTTTCAACACATACGACAAGCTTCTGAAAAGATACCCTAAACTGAAGGCTAAAAGCAATATTAAAAACATACTGGACTACGTGGCAAAGAAACGAGGAGGAAATAAAGTTTTCAAAGGAAATCGTACACCGCAGTTCAAGATCATCAAGGAGCGTGTAATGGCAAAATTTGATGAAGTGCGAGAATGCGGTTCCACTGTTCATTATTGGCATTTGCAACATTGGGCATTGGACGTAGCCAGAAATCTTGGGTGTACAAACTTTACAGCTTCACTAGGATTTATTACTAATTTGAATAAGGAGTTTAGGATAACATCACGCCTTATCACTATGCTCCAAGTACAAAAAGATAAGGATTACGAAGAAGAGCAGATTCAAGGAGCTCAAACGTTTGTTGCTGACGTCAATGAGCATATCACGTCAGAAAAATTTTTAATTAGTTCTGTATCGAACTGTGATCAGAGTCAGTTCAACTATGAGCTTTCTTCTGGCAGAAAAGGGGAGAGAAACGCTGTCTCGATGTTGCAATCAGTTAACAGTGCAACACGATCGATGTTGCTATATCAATGGAAGGACGATTGGCAGACAAACTCTATATTTGCTTCCAAGAACCTAGTGGAAAGTTTGGACCCCGTGTGTCAAGGGAAATAGAAACTCGGTGCCCTCCAAATGTCTTCGTCGATGCAAGTGTGAGTGGGAAGATGACGAAACAACATCTGAAGACTTTTTCTGTCAGTTTTGAATCCAAATTTGTCGAGAAAGTCATTAGTACTTTGTGACTCCTGGTCTGGACATAAGGATGAACAACTACTACTGCAAGCATCTGGTGGAAAGATGTAAATTTAAAAATCATTCCACCTAAAACTACAAAATATGCACAACCTCTGGATGTGTATTTCTTCAGGCAATATGAAATATATGCAAGAAAATAACAGACTTTATTAAACTACATTCCAGTAATATGCAGCCAAAATTGCATGACAGATTCTTTATCATGAATTTCCATTCTGTCATTTACAATCAGTTATATGTGGGAGTATATAGACCAATGCTTCATTACGCGTGTCAGAACGCTGGCTACGATATTGGTGAACCAGTGGACAACTTCAAAAGTGTAATTGACGTGGCATTCAGCACTGATATCATCATCATCCATGCAAGTATTAGGCCGTGTGGCCTGTTACGGTCTCAAAGAGGAATTTTCCATCCAGCGCTTTTTTGGACGTCCCAGCGATCTTTTGCCTTGGGGGCAGTAGCGAAGTATGGCTTTTGGAATTCTATGAGACGACATTCATTGAAGATGGGCTTTCCAGTTGTTCTGGTAGTTTTGTATATGGTGAAGAATGGGTTCTACATCCAACTCTTCCATAATTTCCTCATTTCTTTTATGGTCCCACTTTGTGTAGCCTGCTGTTCGGCGTATAAATTGCATCTCATTTGCTGTTATTCGGCTTTCATCTCTTCTTCGTATTGTCCATGCTTCACTACCATATCTTAATACTGGTCTTGCGAGAACCTTATAAAGCATAATCTTGTGCTCTTCTGTACTAAAGATGGTTTCATTATACTGTTAATTATCCCCATTGTTTTTGTAAAATTTTTTATTTTCTTTGATATATCAGTTTCATCTCGAAATGTTAAATTACTCGTATAACCCAAATAATCATACTCGTTCTAAAATTTCATCATCCAAAACAATTTTGCTAGGTACAGTGTATTTCCTACAGAAGGCCATCGCTTTAGTTTTCTTTGTATTGATTTCCATATTGTACCTTTTTGCAATTATATTAAAATTGTGTATAGAATACTGTAAATCTGTTTCTGTTGGAGCTATTAATACCAAATCATATGCAAAAGGCAAAGAGTCTATTTTATGGTTTCTATTAATTTGGATAGAACCATGTCTCATCTGTCGCCAATCTTGGAGTATTCTATCCATGTATATGATAAAGAGCAAGGGCGAGAGGCCACATCCTTGTCTTACGCCCCTATTAATTTCGGTCCATTCTGTTTGTGTGTTATTGATTCGAACTGAAATCAAATTTGTTTTATAGATACTGTATAAATTTAAAATATGCCCTACTGGCTATAAAGTAGTGTTAAATTCCCAATAAATGTCTTCTTAACTAAGAAGCCGCCATTTGCAAAGATAGAAGCTATGGTTTCAAGCATTTGGCACGAGGGAATTACAACGTACATAAGAGAAAAATTTGCGTCTAGATCGTAACTCACCTCGGTAGCTCTGTTGGTAGAGCACTTGGCCCGGAAAGCCAAGGGTCCCGGGTTCGAGTCCCGGTCTAGGCGAAAATTTTTCTCTTCAAATATAAAAATTAAAATATGCTGTTGTGGTAGATTGTTGTCAGCTAAAATTTCCAACAGTTTATTCCTACTGATTTTGTCGAAGGCTTTTTTGAAGTCCACAAAAGCTGAATGTGTTTCTACATTGAACTCCCTGTGTTTTTCTATTAATAATTTCATGGAGAAATAACCATCACAGCAGGATCGACCTTTACGAAAGCCATTCTGTTCTT
The DNA here is from genome assembly GCA_030220185.1 of Diploptera punctata. Lineage (NCBI taxonomy): Eukaryota > Metazoa > Arthropoda > Insecta > Blattodea > Blaberidae > Diploptera > Diploptera punctata. Next base: position 61,520 of record JASPKZ010002139.1, on the reverse strand, counting down.
CACTGAGGAGGCTGTTAAGATGTTTGTATAATTTGTTCTTAATTATATTGGCGTAAATTTTGTATCCAGTATTTAGTAAGCTGATGCCTCTGTAATTTTCACAGTTTTTCTTGTCTCCTTTTTTAAATATTGGTATTACAATAGATTTTGTCCAACTTACAGGAATGTCTCTCCCTTCCCATAGTTTATTTAAGAATGTTAGAAATTGGTCTAAAAACAGAGGATTTGCATTTTTAAATAGTTCAATACTGATTCCATCCTCTCCAGGAGCTTTATTGATTCTCATTTTCATTAATACTTCTGATAGTTCATCCTCTGTAATCAAGTCTGTAGAGGTGTTATTGGATGATGGTAAAGTGAGAGTATTTGGAGTTTGGGTCCATAGATTTTGAAAATAATTTGACCACTGTTTGGCTGGGATGACATAAAGGTTGAGATTGTCTTTTGTTTCACGATTCAAATTTTTCAAGATTTTGTATGTTTATGGTGCGGGTCTAGTAATATCATTCTCTAATTGTGACACAAATTCCTCCCAATTTTTTCTATGTCTCTTCCTGGTTTCTCTTTTCGCTATTGCTCTTGTTTTGTGGTAATTGATTTTGTCTTCTTCCAATTTATTTGATAAGTACTTGTTGTATGCTTCTTTTTTGTCTTTGATAATTTGCGCTATTTCTTCATCCCAATGTCTTATGCCATTTTTTTTAATCATCTCCTTTTTGTGCCTAGGCTTTCTTTTGCAGATTGTTTTAAGATGTTAGCAAGTTTAATCCATTCCTCTTCAATATTTTCGGAGACGGGCAATCCTTCATAATGTTTTGCATTCTTGTCCCAGCTGTGCTGGGATCTCTGAGGGAGCTTACTTTGAACTTCAAATCCAATTTCTGAACTTTCTTTTTTTTCTGATATTATAGAATGTGCAAATATGACATGTGATCGATCAACTTGCTTTTCTTCACTGTGCGTTTTGCAGTCATTCATATTGCTGTGAGCATTTTATTGAAAGTCCCCATAGTTAAGATATCTGCATTGCATATGACATCTAGAGCATGATTGCAGAGTTTTGCAGAAAAACGACACCCACCAGCACATTGAGAGGACATAACGGTCCTGTAACCAAACTTTTATACAGTTATGTTTGTTCAAGTGCAAGTACTTTCCTTGTAAGACATCCACTAGATAGGTCTCACCTCATCCACTAGGTAGGTCAAGGAATGAGGTGAGAGAATAACATTAATCATGACAGATTAGGTAGCACATGTTTTAATAATGGAGAATCAAAAACGGAATGGAAAAACAGAGAGTGAAGCATTCACTAGGTAGATCCAGAAACGAGGTGAGAGAATAACACTAATTATGACAGATTGGGCAGAACATGTTGCACAAATGGAAAATGAAAAAGGGGAAAAAATACTTACAGCAAAACATCCACTAGATAGGCATGGAATGAGGTGACAGAATAAACTTTATTATTATTGATTGGGCAGGACATGTGGCATGAAAGTATATTAAAAGAGAGGCATACAAAACCCAGAGTGCATGAGATCCACAAGGTAGGTCATGAAACGAGGTGAGAGAACAACAATAATTATGACAGATTGGACAGGACATGTTGCACAAATTGAGAATGAAAAGGGGTAATAAAACCTAGAACTGAGATATCCTCTAGGTAGGTAGAGAAACGAGGTGAGAGAATAACAACTATGACTGATTGCGCAGTATGTGTTGTACAAATGCGGAATTAATTGGCGACAAATATAAAACAGAGACTAAGGTATCCATTATGTAGGGCAAGGAATGAGGTGAGAGAATAACAATCACAACTGATTGGGCGGTATGCATTACACAAATGCGTAATTAATTGTTGACTTGTAAAAAACAGAGACTAAGGTGTCCACTTTAAAGTCAAGAAATGAGGTGAGAGAATAACATTAATCATGACTGATTGGGCAGTATGTGTTGCACAAATGCCCTAGAAAAAGACGGACCATTCAAACCACAACAGACTTTGTGTCTCAGACTCCTTTGAAAGATGATTCATAGGGGTTGTGCCTGTGAGATAAGTTATTGTATTTTCTGTATTATTTTTAAGGACAGCACGGAGCTTTTTATACCAAGTAGTTTTGAAATTACACAATTTACACACAAATATCTATGATACAGCTTTTTTATATTTAATTAATTTATACAAAACTACTGTAAAGTCAACACATTAATTTAGGAGTCCTATTATTTACTACTAGGTCTGCCGCAGTGGGCTAGTGCCTCTAGTTCCAAAGGATACAGGTTCAAACCTCACCATGGTAGATGGATTTTTTTAGGATGGAAAAATCCAATGAAAAGTCCTCCAGGAGCTACTTTATGCTGTGGGTTCCAGATATTGAGATTTTCAGGCTCATAAAAGAACCAAAATGTCTGAATAAAAAGCCCTCTGTGCAAAATTTACCAACCTTTCCCCATTGAGAATTATCTTAATTACCCCAGGCACTAGGCTGTCCCCTTACCACTTGCTCACATCTGTGGGTAAATGATCATAAGAAGTCCCCATTACGGAGTACCTTAATTCCAGCACAGGGAAGGAAAGGGCTTAACAAATAATTATTTATATATCTATATTTGTAAAATAATAAAATTTGGAATAAATTGTAATAAAATTGATTTACAACTGCCACAAATCCAGTTATATTATATGGGTGCGAAACATGGACTCTTACTTTAAGAGAGGAAAGGAGACTACAAGTATTTGAGAATAAAGTACTTAGGAAAATTTTTGGACCAAAGATAGATGAACAGACAGGTGAATGGAGAAGACTACATAACAATGAACTACATGGTCTTTATAGGAAGCCAGATATAATAGGAACAGTTAAGTCTCATAGACTGCGATGGGCAGGACATGTTGCACGTATGGGGAATGGGAGACTTGCATGGAAGCTTCTTGTAGGAAAGCCAGAGGGAAAACGCCCAGTTGGTAGACCAAGAATGAGGTGGGAGAATAACATTAACTATGATTTGAGGGAAGTAGATTATACAGGGAATGATTGGAAAGCATTAGCTCAGGATAGGGATGTATGGAGAGCTTATGTCCGTGCGGCCATGAACCTACGGGTTCGATAGTGCCAGTGAGTAAAGTAAGTAAGTAAGTAAGTAAGTACAAATAACATGGCCACTTTCTAAAAACTGAGACTTGTTGTTGCTATTGTTAGTACAATGACTATGCAGCTTTTAAAATAGAGCTACTTTACATCTTGTCTCGTACCAGCTGAACGGATGACATCTCCATGCATTACTGGAGAATTATACTCCTCCTACCTGGACATGGCAGTCCAGTATTGCCAATATATGAAAAATTATTTTGAAAAAATGTTCTAGAAGCTAATCTGGTTTAAACTGTTTTTTTTTTCTGGAACCCAAACCACGCATTCATACATCATGAGAGGGAATTCACTCTACGACTAGTTGTGGCAGGCGACAGACCTGTTAGGCATGGGTCCATTGTCTCTAAGACATGCATTTGATTAGAATTAGAAATTAACCATAGTGCAACATCAATACTTCAATAAGAATTTATACATACATTCTGTATTTAGTTATTATTTACAAGTGCTAAATTATGTATTTCAGTGAAAGCTTAAGATTAAATTTAAATGTTTCACACCTCACCTCATCTAACTACACCAGCTTCATCGTCGACTGATGTTATATCGATCAGAACAACTGCTTCTTGCTCCCTCTTTTTTCCTACAAAAGTTCAATTTAGTAAAAAAAGTGTTTTAATTGTTTATTTAAATATATTTTTGTTCTAAATTACCAGTTTGTGATCATTAAAATTGTCCTGTGCTGTAGCCGAGTGGTTAAGGCAAGAAGTCTTGGCACAGAGCTACGGGACTTGAGCTGGTTCGAGTCCCCAATGGGGGAAGAAATGTTTCTCATGGGATCCAGCATCGTGAAGCATTTGAGTAGCAACTCCAGATTGAGAAGAATCAGCTATAACAGCTGGCCCTATACTGGCTTGATAATCATCTACCTTTGTGAGGCCAAGAGCCTTCTAAACCTGTCGCGCTTGGAAGAAAAAAAAAATCATTAAAAGTGACCCATCTAAAGAGAATAGTTTAGAAGGGAAAACCTAAACACAGTCTACGTTTAAAAAACAAGTTACCTTGATATGTGGCACTGGGCCTCATCCATATAACTGTTGTACACCTTCACCATCTGATGTTCTGAATTTCAAAATGTATGGATCTAAATTTATTCTTTTCAATGTGTATCTTTTCCTGAACTGTCAAATCCAAGGGTTTTTCCAAATGTTTCAAAAGTTTAGCTTATTTGTCAATTTTATAGCATTCTAGCTAACTAAGAGCTGTAATTGTTGAGTTTTCAATTTCACCATTTTTAATATTTCTAAAGTGTTCATATGTGCGAGTGTCCCCTACATATACTTTATTGCAGTCTTTATAACTAATTGAATAAATTCCAGATATTTTAACTTCTTATTAGCTATTAGATTACTCAGGCTAAATGTATACACCGGTGCTAATGTGATATAGAATTTCTTGAATTTTTTTAAAAAAATTGTTGTGTATTTCAAGATGGTAAGTAATTTTCTGAATATTGTTCTTATTTCTTGGAATCAGGATGGTGTATTCTTTTAATGTTTTTTTGCTGTCTGAATTTCTTTAATATATCTATTATTATTTCCTTTCCAAAGCCATTTAAACTATCATCATCATCATCATCATCCATCACAAATTGACCTGTTTTGACCTCATCCAGCAGTCTTTTAAGATGTCTTCCTGGTCGACAATGTCCTTATATTGCATCATCATTTTTGGGATTCTTGAATTTTCCATTCTTTTTACATGGTCCAGCCAGTTTAGTTTATTAAACTAGCAATATATAGAAAGTGATTTTATTCTTTCTTAAAATCTTCTTCATTTAGTGGAATGTTTAATAATCTATATATTAAACTATTGAAAACTGTATGTTTATGTGCAATATGATTCAATTCTGAAGATTTTATGTATGAGTATCTATCCTATAAATACTGAATTTGATTCTTTGTTGTTGTTCATTTTTGATTATGTACAGGTCCAAAAAGGGGATTTGGTTATTTCTTTCTAATTCAATATTTTACAGATTCATCTTGAAGATTAAGTATCAATATATTTAGTATTTATAACAGAGAAAATATCATCTACACATCTGTACCAACAATTTAAAACCCAAGGGAAAGCACCGGTGATGTGACATTCGAGATAACCCATAAATAAATTGGCCAAAAATGGTGAAATAGCCAAACCTGAGATTTGTTTATTGTATTTTCCAATGAAGATGAAAAAATTATTGTCGATACAAAGTTTTGTAAGATTTAAATATTCATCTATCATTTCTGTTTTTAATTTCAAGGAAATTAACTTTTTTTTTTTAATATTTAACATCTTTTTGATTAGGATGCTAGGTAATAAAGAAACATCATATCAAATGAAATGAATCCAATTCTTCTACTAATTTGACTGAATTTTCAATACTTTTGTTGTTGAAACTTGGTAATTCAATAATTTTTTTAAGAACAATTTTAGATCCATGAATTTTGAGATTCCTGGCAAACAAGATTTGATCTCAAAGTTCATCAAATCAACACCAAAAATGAAAATGAAGGTGTGTAGACCAAAATTCAACAGTCACAAAGGAACGCCTGTTGAAACTGCAGTTCCAAGCTTGAAGATCACGGAGTTCTGACAACTCTGTATTTATTAATTATTAAAATAAATTCTCACTCATCACATCACCTCACCTCATAATTTATTTTATTAATTTAAAATCACAAATTGAGTTTCTCCAAAAAAGTAACCATAAATTTGATTTACTGACTGCATGATACAAATAAGATTGTTGATGATGTTTTTATTATTAATTTAACACTTTCTCACTGAAGGATAAGTTATATTTGAAGATAAATTATACGCTCAGACTCGGATTTGAACCCAGGACCTTACCAGTACTCTACCACCAAGCTATCCGAGAAACTCCAATCTAAATGCAATTTTTTTCTCATATACACTGTTAATTCCCATCGTCAAATGCTACAAGCATTTGCTCGATCATGCAAATGGTAGCTTCTTGTTTAAGAAGACATTTATTGGGAATTTAAACTCTACTTTATAAAGCCAGTAGGGCTTCTTTTGATGTTTATATTAATTTAACACTTCTCACTGCAGGAGCTTTGGCTTTCTATGCTGCAAGGCTACAAAAATGCTCGCCATTGAGTCAAACTAAAGCGAAATCTGAAATGTATATACTGTGGTGCCAATTGAAGACAATGTATTAAACCCTTATTGTCCAGCACAGATCCAATTTAAGTGCTGATGTGTTTTGCTGGAACATACACCATGTCTTCATTCACTCCCAGTGAAAATTTTAGAAGTTTAGAACCAGTTCCCTATGGTCTGAATATCCTTAATATCTGTTTACGTTAGGGTTGCCATAGCAACCATGAGAAGGCATTTTTTTCCCCAAAGTTGTTAAGTGTCAAGATATAACCCATTAAATTTTAGTTGAGTTCACTGTGGTAGGAACGCTCTAGTGGACACAATGCAAACTATCAACAGCCACTGTTCTTAAGAAGATGAAGTAAAATAGACATTCTTTTGTCAGAGGAAGATAATAAATAAATATTAAAAGTAAATTAAATAATTATACTGTTATATAATTATCATATAGGGGAAGAGCCGCTACTGATAGAAGTATATCTCTGCTCATTAGCACGTGAGTGTTGTTCATAAATCATCAGAAAAAAGTTCCATCACACATTGTTACCGTTGTCGCCGTCTGACATTCTTCAATTTGTAAGTTTCATTACTTCATCAACGTCATCATGTCCTCGATATCTTCTTTGAGATGGTATCCATATTAGTAGAGTCTTCTGGATTTCAATGTACTTACATATTATTTCATCGGGATGAGAATGTGTTAAGCTACGTACTTTAAACATAATTACATATTTTTTTGTCAAAGTTGAAAGTACATGTCCATCTGCTTAAGCATTCACCATTGGTGTCGAGCAATAGTTTTCAAAATATAAAATAAAATAATTTGTGCCCATTAACCAAAGCTTCTTCTAAAAATATTTTCATGTGAAACACGTCTCGATGTGATAAGAGAAGGAATGACACATACAGTTAGTTTGGTTTGGTTATGTCAATAGAATGAAGTAAGAAACACTCGCTAATAAATAGAAGCTAGATTTTTATACCCTATGAAATATATAACAAAAAACTGAAAATATGTAATACCAAAATTATAAAGATACGTTAAAAATGATTCATTCATTCATTCAAATGGCAGGAACATGAATTCCATCGTGTCATTAGCAGACGTGAGTGTTGTTCATAAATCACAAGAAAAAAGTTAAAATAACAATCTTCTTCATCACACATTGTTACAGGCGTCGCCATCTTTCTCCATCTGACATTCTTCAATATGTAAGTTATATTACTTCATCAATGTCGCCATATCCTCGATATCTTCTTATTAGTAGAATCTTCTGGATTTCATATACTGCAATTTGTATAAAATCATTTTACACCTTTTAGTTACATAAAATAATTTTAAAAACTTGTAATCACTTGAACTCGGTGCTACTGCCTTGGTGCAGAGCTACGGGACTTGCTAGATATCAGACCCATATGTTCCTACCATTTGAATTAATTAATTAATCATTTTTAATGTATCTTTGTAATTTTGATATTATATATTTTCAGTCCCGTACAGGCCACATGGCCTAAAACGAATTTGTTCATGATGATGATGATGATATTTTCAGTCCCGCGCCATATCCGAGTGGTTAAGGCAAGAAGCCTTGGCGCAGAGCTACAGGATTTGCGCTGGTTCGAGTCTCCATGGGGGAAGAAATTTTCTCATGGAATTTCGGCCAGTATAGGACCGGTGTGTCACCCAGCATCGTGAGGCATTTGGGTAGCTACAATAAATAGCGGCTCCAGGTTGAGAAAACCAGTTATAACGGCTGGGGGACTCGACATGCTGACCACATGTCACCCCTACACTGGCTGATCATCTACCTCTGATTGACACAAGTGGATGTGAGTCCAGCAGCCAGCTGGTAGGCTAAGGGCCTTCTAGGCCTGTCACGCCAGTCTATCTATCTATATTTTTTCAGCGTGTTACTGTGTGTGTACAGTTTTTAAAATTATTTTATGTAACTAAAAGGTACACATGATTTTACACAAATTGCCACATATTGTATTGGCACCAGGTCTACCAGCCTGGTGTGTTCTTATTAATAATGATATCTCATCTACTTGATTTAATAGTATATTGCACATATTGTATTGGCACCAGGTCTACCAGCCTGGTGTGTTCTTATTTTAATAATCTCATCTACTTGATTTAATAGTATATTGCACATATTGTATTGGCACCAGGTCTACCAGCCTGGTGTGTTCTTTATTTTAATAATGATATCTCATCTACTTGATTTAATAGTATATTGCACATATTGTATTGGCACCAGGTCTACCAGCCTGGTGTGTTCTTATTTTAATAATTGATATCTCATCTACTTGATTTAATAGTATATTGCACATATTGTATTGGCACCAGGTCTACCAGCCTGGTGTGTTCTTATTGTAATAATGATATCTCATCTACTTGATTTAATAGTATATTGCACATATTGTATTGGCACCAGGTCTACCAGCCTGGTGTGTTCTTATTTTATACTGATATCTCATCTACTTGATTTAATAGTATATTGCACATATTGTATTGGCACCAGGTCTACCAGCCTGGTGTGTTCTTATTTTAATAATGATATCTCATCTACTTGATTTAATAGTATATTGCACATATTGTATTGGCACCAGGTCTACCAGCCTGGTGTGTTCTTTTTAATAAAAAATATCTCATCTACTTGATTTAATAGTATATTGCACATATTGTATTGGCACCAGGTCTACCAGCCTGGTGTGTTCTTATTTTAATAATGATATCTCTATCTACTTGATTTAATAGTATATTGCACATATTGTATTGGCACCAGGTCTACCAGCCTGGTGTGTTCTTATCTTGATATCTCATCTACTTGATTTAATAGTATATTGCACATATTGTATTGGCACCAGGTCTACCAGCCTGGTGTGTTCTTATTTTAATCATGATATCTCATCTACTTGATTTAATAGTATATTGCACATATTGTATTGGCCACCAGGTCTTACCAGCATGGTGTGTTCTTATTTTACTAATGATATCTCATCGACTTGATGTAATAGTATATTGCACATATTGTATTGGCACCAGGTCTAACAAGACTGGTTTGGTGTTCTTATTTAATCATGATATCTCATCTACTGGATTTAATAGTATATTGCACATATTGTATTGGCACCAGGTCTTGTCTACAGCCTGGTGTGTTTCTTATTTTAATAATGTGATATACTCAGCTACTTGATTTAATAGTATATTGCAAATATTGTATCGGCACCAGGTCTACCAGCCTGGTGTGTTCTTAGTTTTAATAATGGTATCTCCTCTACTTGCTTTAATAGGAATATTGCACAGATTGTATTGGCACCAGGTCTATACCAGCCTGGTGGTGTGTTCTTATTTTAATACTGATATCTCATCTACTTGATTGTAATAGTATATGGCACATATGTAGTGGACACCAGGTTAACCAGGCCTGGTGTGTTCTTATTTTAATAATGATATCTCATCTACTTGATTTAATAGTATATTTGCACATATTGTATTGGCACCAGGTCTACCAGCCTGGTGTGTTCTTATTTTAATAATGATATCTCATCTACTTGCTTTAATAGTATAATTGCACATATTGTATTGGCAGCCAGGTCTACCCGCCTGGTGTGTTCTTATTGGAATAATGATTTCATCTACTGATTTCATAGTATATTGCACATATTGTATTGGCAGCAGGTCTACCAGCCTGGTGGTGTTCTTATTTTAATAATGATATCTCATCTACTTGATTTAATAGTATATTGCAAATATTGTATTGGCAGCAGGTCTACCAGCCTGGTGAGGTTCGTATTTTAATAATGCTATCTCATCCTACTTGATTTAATAGTATATTGCACATATTGTATTGGCAGCAGGTCTAACAGGCCTGCTGTGTTCTGTATTTTAATAATGATATTATTCTCTACTTGATTTTAACAGTATATTGCACATATTGTATTGGCAGCAGGTTCTACCAGCCTGGGGTGTTCTTATTTTAATAATGCTATCTCATCTACTTGATTTAATAGTATATTGCACAGAGTCTGATTGGCAGCAGGTCTACCAGCCTGGTGTGTTTTCTTATTTTAATAATGATATCTCATCTACTTGCGTAATTAGTATATTGCACATATTGTATTGGCAGCAGGTTCTACCAGCCTGGTGTGTTCTTATTGTAATAATGGATATCTCTATCTACTTGATTTAATAGTATATTGCACATATTAGTATTGGCACCAGGTCTACCAGCCTGGTGTGTTCTTATTTTTAATAATGATAAATCATCTACTTGAATTTAATAGTTATCAGGCACATATTGTATTGGCAAGCAGGTCTACCAGCCTGGTGATGTTCTTATTTTAATAATGATATTTCATCTACTTGATTTAATAGTATATTGCACCATATTGTATTGGCAGCAGGTCTACCAGACTGGTGTGTTCTTATTTTACTAATGATATCTCTATCGACTTGATTTAATAGTATATTGCACATATTGTATTGGCACCAGGTCTACCAGCCTGGTGTGTTCTTATTTTAATAATGATATCTCATATACTTGATTTAATAGTATATTGCACATATTGTATTGGCACCAGGTTGACCAGCCTGGTGTGTTCTTATTTTAATAATGATATCTAATCTACTTGCTTTAATAGTATATTGCACATATTGTCTTGGCACCAGGTCTACCAGCCTGGTGCGTTCTTATTTTAATAATGATATATCATCTTTACTGGATTTAATAGTATATTGCAACATATTGTATTGGCAGCAGGTCTACCAGCCTGGTGTGTTCTTATTTTAATAATGATATCTCATCTACTTGATTTAATAGTATATTGCACATATTGTATTGGCAGCAGGTCTACCAGCCTGGTGTGTTCTTATTTTAATAATGATATCTCATCTACTTGATTTAATAGTATATTGCACATATTGTATTGGCACCAGGTCTACCAGCCTGGTGTGTTCTTGATATCTCATCTACTTGATTTAATAGTATATTGCGATACGATCGATATGGAATGAGGAGCGCTTGTGCTAAGTTTTATTTAAATTTCCAAGATTCCATTATGTGTTTACCACATGTGTATTGCATACAATTTTTTTGCACTATATGTATTTATTTTAGTAATTAAGATATTAGCTAAAATAATAATAAATATAATTGAAGAAAAATGCTAGATTTCAGAAGGTGAATTGGCTATCCGCGAAATAATAAGTATTGTTGGTCATGTCACCATCTTATATTTGTTAAAACTGTAAAACCAATTTGATTTGGGATTTACTTCTGATTATGGAGAAAGTTTTAGACGATGTGGGCAGTGATGATGAACTAGAAGAGACGTGGAAAGCTGGATGTGATGAATTAAGTCTAAACAGAGGTATGAGTTAGCATATGCTTCATGTGTGTAAATAGTTGAAAGAACATCAATGAAAAGAATAAATTGGCGTATTTTGTATTAAGAAGTAGTAAATTGATGAGTCCAGCAAGTTTGTGGTGTGAATTTTTGATGCTAGAAACAATGATAAAGTTAAATAATGGAATTGATATCACAAGTTTCACTATGTTAGTGTGCTTCTTGAAAAGGAAAAATGGTCATTTTTAAAATATTGAGATTTCTTTTGTTTTCATAGCAACTCAAGATTGTTGGCGGAGAATGTCAAATTACAATGCACAGCAACAATAACAGTAAGTATAGCATATTAGTTACGTAGTGCAAAACATTTCAAATTTAATTTAATTTGTGTTACAGGTAGCTTCAAAGAGCATCTGTATTTAAAAAAAATGCCACATACCAAAGTTGGAGCTGTGTTAACATGGGTTTGACACAAAACAATTTAATTTTCAAATCAGAAAACACACGTTAGATCGCAGCTTCATGGAAAGTGAGTATTATTATTATTTAGGTGCAAGAAGAATGGCATAAAGACGTGCATGGAAGCTTCTTGTAGGAAAACCAAGGTAAAATACCCAGTTGGTAGATCAAGAATGAGGTGGGAGAATAACATTAACCATGATTTGAGGGAAGTAGATTGTACAGGGAATGATTGGAAAACATTAGCTCAGGATAGGAATGTATGGAGAGCTTATGTCCATGTGGCTATGAACCTGCAGGTTTGATAGTGGCAGTGAGTTAGTTAGTTAGTTAGGTGCAGGAAGATGTTCTGAAAACTTGATAAATAAAATTGTCATTGTTATTATTACTGTGGTACTGTCATTATTATTAGTAGTATTTTTTCCATGCCACAACAGGTACTTGGCTGCTGGCCACACTTCATCACGAGCAGCTAGTTACTTCTTCCATGGGGACTTGAACAAGCTTTAACATGAGAGAGGACATTACTAGCATTAATATTTTTATAAAATAATTATTGTTTTATTATTTGCAAATTCCAAAGGAATTAAGGTGAGTTTCTCTCATGAAAGGATTGTTGAAATATGTTATATATCCTATCTAGTAGACACCAAAAATTAACAAGACAAATGTGTGTGTGTGTGTCCATTAATGATCCAGCAGCCATAATTTTTGTTTATCAGAACCAAACTTTGCATATAGCAATATATTTTTTTTAAAAAGCCATGTCAAATTCATTAACCAGCAAAATTGGACCATTAGGTATAGTTTGCCTGACCACTCTAGCGGTAACAATATGAGGAAGGTATTGTACAAAAAGCAGGAGAATCCGACCACCAGTTTTACCTGAAAGTCAAAATTTAAAAATTACTATAGCAGCCCCACGTTTTCTTTGTTATAAGGGTGGTTCCCTCTAAGAGTGCAGGCTTAATTTTCAAAGATGGCAGTAATGCAACGGAGTGTTGAAAGAAGAGGTTTGTGGTGGTATCTTGACAATAAATTAAATGCATTTGTTGGATTTTGGTAATTAACTTATTGAACCTATTATTTGTAATTTTTAGGTCTTAAGAAATAAGGATTTCCTGGAAATATTTTGGGTGAATCATTCAGAACTTTGCAGGCACAAAAAGGAGATGAAGAAATAGCACAAATTATCAAAGACAAAAAGAAGCATACAACAAGTACTTATCAAATAAATCGGAAGAAGACAAAATCAATTACCACAAAACAAGAGCAATAGCGAAAAAGAGAAACCAGGAAGAGACATAGAAAAAATTGGGAGGAATTTGTGTCACAATTAGAGAATGATATTACTAGACCCGCACCACAAACATACAAAATCTTGAAAAATTTGAATCGTGAAACAAAAGACAATCTCAACCTTAATGTCATCCCAGCCAAACAATGGTCAAATTATTTCAAAATCTATGGACCCAAACTCCAAATACTCTCACTTTACCATCATCCAATAACACTTCTACAGACTTGATTACAGAGGATGAACTATCAGAAGTATTAATGAAAATGAGAATCAATAAAGCTCCTGGAGAGGATGGAATCAGTATTGAACTATTTAAAATGCAAATCCTCTGTTTTTTTAGACCAATTTCTAACATTCTTAATAAACTATGGGAAGGGAGAGACATTCCTGTAAGTTGGACAAATCTATTGCAATACCCGATTCCGATTGATTGAGGTCTTTCCACTTTTCAGCGGTTGCCCTTTTACCAGCCGCTGCTGGCCCTTCCCATCCACATGTGTCAATCACAGAGGTAGATGATCAACAGCCAGTGTAGGGGTGACATGTGGTTAGCATGTCGAGTCCCCCAGCCGTTATAGCTGGTTCCTCAACCTGGAGCCGCTACTTATTGTAGCTACCCAATTGCCTCATGATGCTGGGTGGGCACCAGTCCCATACTGGCCGAAATACCATGAGAAAATTTCTTCCCCCATGGAGACTCGAACCAGCGCAAGTCCCGTAGCTCTGCGCCAAGGCTTCCTACCTTAACCGCTCGGCTACGGCGCAGGACTATTGCAATACCAATATTTAAAAAAGGAGACAAGAAAAACTGTGAAAATTACAGAGGCATCAGCTTACTAAATACTGGATACAAAATTTACGCCAATATAATTAAGAACAAATTATACAAACATCTTAACAGCCTCCTCAGTGAAGAACAGAATGGCTTTCGTAAAGGTCGATCCTGCTGTGATGGTTATTTCTCCATGAAATTATTAATAGAAAAACACAGGGAGTTCAATGTAGAAACACATTCAGCTTTTGTGGACTTCAAAAAAGCCTTCGACAAAATCAATAGGAATAAACTGTTGGAAATTTTAGCTGACAACAATCTACCACAACAGCATATTTTAAATTTATACAGTATCTATAAAACAAATTTGAATTCAGTTTGAATCAATAACACACAAACAGAATGGACCGAAATTAATAGAGGCGTAGACAAGGATGTGGCCTCTCGCCCTTGCTCTTTCATATACATGGATAGAATACTCCAAGATTGGCGACAGATGAGACACGGTTCTATCCAAATTAATAGAAACCATAAAATAGACTCTTTGCCTTTTGCATATGATTTGGTATTAATAGACTCTTTGCCTTTTGCATATGATTTGGTATTAATAGCTCCAACAGAAACAGATTTACAGTATTCTATACACAATTTTAATATAATTGCAAAAAGGTACAATATGGAAATCAATACAAAGAAAACTAAAGTGATGTCCTTCTGTGGGAAATACCCTATACCTAGCAAAATTGTTTTGGATGATAAAAGTTTAGAACGAGTAAACGAAATTAATCATTTGGGTTATAATTTAACATTTCAAGATGAAGCTGACATATCAAAGAAAATAAAAAATTGTACAAAACAACGGGGATAATTAACAGTATAATGAAACCATATTTAGTACAGAAGAACACAAGATTACGGCTTTATAAGGTTCTCGCAAGACCAGTATTAAGATATGGTAATGAAGCATGGACAATACGAAGAAGAGATGAAAGCCGAATAACAGCAAATGAGATGCGATTTATGCGCCGAACAGAGTGGGACCATAAAAGAAATGAGGAAATTATGGAAGAGTTGGATGTAGAACCCTTTCTTCACCATATACAAAATTACCAGAACAACTGGAAAGCCCATCTTCAACGAATGCAGTCTCATAGAATTCCAAAAGCCATACTTCGCTACTGCCCCCAAGGCAAAAGATCGCTGGGATGTCCAAAAAAGTGCTGGATGGAAAATTCCTCTTTGAGACTGTAACAGGCCACACGGCCTAATACTTGCATGGATGATGATGATGATGATGCACAACAGAAAATTACTTTACCTGCTTATTGTGGCGGATATATTGTGAAAACGAAATTTGCATTCTTGTGCCCTCTGCTGAGGGATTTATAAAATACTATTTTCTCAAAGAGGGTGCACTGACTCGTACTCAAAGAGTGCGAATGTGCAGTCATGAAACTTTAAACTCTCAATTTGAACACAGAGTTCTAAATTTGCAAATGTGTTTACTGTTACAATTATTGTATGTAATAAATATGACTTTTTTACATAATACAGTGATTTAGACAATGTAGTGATGTAATCGTGAGATATTTTGGATGCTAGATTTTATGGTATTGATCGGAAGCAGCTAATGAAGTTAGGTTTTGATTATGCCGAAATAAATGGCATAGAACACAAATTCAATCGCCAGAAAGAAATGGCTGGGAAATACTGGCTTTATGGATTTTGCAAGTGACATGGGCTTCTGTGCATTCGTCTCACAAATGTAGCCTTGAAAGGATGGGATTTGAAATATCTTCCTATAAACCAAAGTGTTTATTATTTTTAAAAAATTGAAAGCAGTGTTGGAGGACAAGAAATTTCCTCCTTACAGAATTTTTAACGAGGATGAGAGTGGAATTTAGACTGTCCCCAATCATCTTCCAAAAGTAATTTCACCCAAGTGGAAGCGTTACATAGTCAAGATTGTTTCTGCAGACATGGGGACATAGTGACAGAGAGGCCGGAACCACAAGGCAACAGAACAGGAAGGAGAAGGTCTAGAATACAGGGAGACTGTAGTCGCTGTATCGCTAGGAGACTTGCACCCGCTCTGAAAAGGGGTTTTGAACCCAAAAGGAAGAGGAATGGGAGGAAATCCGAGATAACGACGGTTGTCTCAATACAATAACATGCTGCACGAGGCTAAGGAGAAACAACTTAAAAAATCATTTTGACTGAGGGCAAAGAAACAACGCCTTTTTGATTCCAACACACCCTCAACTTCGGCTGGCACTGAAGAGGATATTGCATATCCAGGATGCTAGGAGAAATATGAAGAGCCTTTCACTGAATATTAAATTCAATGAAAAATGTTCTGGGGGTGGTGGCATGACAACTACTCACGTTATGAGGGCAATGTGCCAGTTGTTAGTGCGTACTCTTGAGGGATGCTATGCGCACTCTTAGATGCCTGTGCGCATCCGCAGAATTAAGGAATAAATGTGATATGCCTGTATGTGTTGGGAAATGTGCATTTTGTTTTATGGCAATTGATAGTATGGGTAATCAAAGAGTTCTTGGTATTAATATCATTTACTTCTACAATATTCCCTAAGCATACCGAAGGGGTTTAAGTTAAGTACGAACTCTCCCTTAATGTATATTTTGAATTTTCAGTTATTTTGTTTTTATCTTTTGGTGCATTTTTTCTCTATATATACTTTACATACAATTTCTATATACTATACAATTTAATTAAATTTTAAATTGGCAATGTTAATATACAGGTCTGAGACTTGGCCTTTAACGAGCTCTGATAAAAATAAAATTGAGACAATAGAAATGAGATTTCTCAGATCAGTTGCAGGTGCAGCTCTAAGAGATCAAAAGAGAAGTCAAGATATCAGAGATGAATTACAAATATATAATATAAACGAGAGAATACACAGAAATAAACGTAATTGGTTTGAACATATACAAAGAATGCCAAATAATCGTTTATCAAAGCAGCTGCTTCATTATAGGCCTCTAGGCCGAAGAAATGTAGGAAGACCAAAACGTCATTGGAAAGATGACCTGCAGCTGCAGCATATAGTGCACCGGGGAGCGGAATGGGCCCAACAGGCTCATACCTTGAAGATGATGATGATTGGCAATGTATCATAAAAGATAATAAAGTAATGGAACAAAAGATTAATTAGTAGAAATTATTTAAATTGTTTATTTCACTCACAAATAATACCACACAGTGTGAAAAGTTATTTAAATTGCATCCAATTATACAAGAATATTCAAAAGGTAGTAACTTAGGTTTGCTTTCTCTGCTGCGTGGCTGCACAACAAGAGATTGAGTCCTTCCGACCAACATATTATTTTTTTTTTCATTTGGGTTTATTGTTGAACACAATGTGTGGAATTCTATTTGGCGACACTCTTTCAATGTGTTTCAACCAATTTACTTCAACTTTATCTATATTCCTGTATTTTATTCAACAAGTGTTTGCAGGTGACTTGGAAACAATGTTATTTAACAGTCTTAGATTCAGAAGGCATGCTATAATAAATGAAGAAACAGATAAAATTTGGAAAATTTGGAAAATGTTAGGAGAAAAAATAAAAACAAGTGGCATGACAACTAGGTTAATACTATAAGAAAGTTGTCGCAACATAAAGAAACAACAAGACAATGTTGAGAAAAATACTTAAAACAGACATAACAAACAAGCAACTGCATAACAAACCACTACAACAAGTTCAGAGAAGCTGTGCTCACATTTTGAGAAAAAGGAAGAGAAAGAATGCAACAAAAGATAAAAACAAAATAACAGAAAAATCAAAATTTGAGGAAAATGAAAAAACAAAAAGTCAAAATCAAGGAAGAAAAAGAAAAATAAGAAACAGAATAAAGCAGAAAAAATATTGGTAAATGGAAAATAAATTGGATGCAAAGAGGAAGATGTGAAAAAATTAGAAAAAAATCCTAAACCAAAAAATTTTATAATAGGAATACAGTTTTCTGGCTTTGTTTTATTGCCTCTTTTAAACATTGAGATTATTTTTCCAATTTTCCATTCTTCTGGTATTTTTGTTTTCAGCACTTGTTATAGAATTTTAATAATCTTTCTTGAAAATTCTTTGGGGCAATTTTTATCAGTTCTATGTTTATATTGTCTATTCCACATGCTTTATTATTTTTACATTTCTTTAATATTTCCATCATTTCTTGCATCTCTAATTCATATACTTCTGCATATTGTTTGTTTGTTTCTACGAGTGTTATTTCTTCTTTATTTTGTTCGTCCATCCACAGTTCTTTATAATAATTTTCTAATTCTATATCTTGTATAGTTAGCAAATTTATTTTGTCTTTTACTTCAGAATTAAGGCTTCTTATAAATTTATATACTTTGTCTTGTCTTCCGTGTAAATTGTGTCCCATTATTTCTGCTACGTATCTATCCCAATGTTCTCTATTTACTTTTCTGGTATTTTTTTACTAATGCTCTTGTTCTATTATATTTTGGTCATTCTTGTTAAGTATTTTTATCCGTTACCAATTTCTGGATTTCGGGATAACTCAGTATGTGCTATTAAAATAAGACAAGGATGGTATTCTCCAAATATTAGCAAAATGTGACCTTCAGAAATGGGGTTTACCTTAAATCCAAAATTAAAAATGTGCTCTAAAAACAGCCATGTTTTCATGTAGCAATGTAATTAACCCTTAAATTGTCAATGTATCCACATTGCATTCATGGAAAACCATATCAGTGGACATTCAAATTTGTGTCAATTTACAAAGCAATTTGCAATAGGTAATAACTTATGGTTATGCACTTTTAGATAATCTGACATCAGAAAATAAATTTTTCTAATTTAACAAAATAAATATATATTCTGTGAACCAGCAGAATGCTGAGGAATTTGCTTACTTTACACCTTCATAGTTTAATTTTTTTAGAGAACACGTGAGATATTCATGGATATTGGCTGACCAGACTTGTTGTATGTCTCAGAAGTGGTGGTATGACAGGAGAAACCATAAGGAAAGCCTTCCCTGACAGCGCAAACTTCACTGAGATGCAAACTCAAAACCCAGAGTGTTTAACTACTTGAGCTGGATTAAGTAAAATACCAATTTCCTTAAACAATGTAATTAAAAAGTTTATACCTGAAATGTTTCTCTTTTATTGCATCGTCCACTTCGTCCATTGTCGAATCTTGCATTGATTTCTTTCCTAAACCAGAGTCTCTCAAATGTCTTATTCATTATTCCACCCAAAATGGACAATCGCTGAACAAAACACCTGCAAATACACAATTTCAATACATACAATAAAAATATGACAATTTCAAGTAATTATATATAATAATCTCTTTATGTAAGCAAAAATGAAGAACTGATGGACTTCACTGTTCTTCACTAAGACTTCTTTGGCTGAAAGTTAGCTACCTCTCTTGCCAAGACATACATTTCGGCTACATTTCTAGGTTTTGTAGCGAAAACCATATATTGTCTAACAGCTGGAGACATATTTTGAAGAATAATGTTAATCAAATTTTCTTCCGAAAGTTGAGGATTTAATATAACTGAAGCTCCTTGAATTTGAGAAATAAACTCCAGTAAAGATTCTCCGGGATGTTGGAATTGACGAGAAACAAATTTAATATAGTAGTCTTCTAACAATCTGGAAGGCAATAATGAATCTTTCACATGTTCCAAACATTCAATCCAAGTTAAGTGCAATCTCACTACTTGACTCCATACTTTCATCAAAATTCCTTCAACATAGCTTCAAATAGAATTCCTCCTTTACCAGATTTAATTAAAAAATAGAATTGAGTTTGATAAGGAAGAAAACCAATAACTCAGCATCACTTCCATTACAAGGATCCACTTTCCTAATTAAATCGCTGAAAATTCTTTGATTATTTTCTTCCATGTCAGTAGAATCTATCTTTCTATTAGCACTGTCAGTATTCTGCTCTTCACTAACTCAACTATCCACTATAAACTGTTCAGAAGGAGAAAGGCTATTCAAATGACCTTTTAGTCTCTGACGTACGTCTCCAGAGGTATCTATGCCGATTAAGCTTAATTCCTGAATCAAGTTATCTTTAGAGATAACATCTATCCAGCTAGGCATGTTTACAATAAACAATAGATACAAATGCAGATAACAAAATACGTAAACAACTGTAAGAGAAGTAATTATTATACATAAACAACACAGTACTTAATAAAGTAGGAAAGATGAATTAATATGTTCATACAATACAAACAGAGTACGTAAGCAAGTACTACTTCAATGAATTTACACAAATAAGTCTGACAACGTAAACAATAGTACACGGGACAATCTCTTTTTCATTAATATCAATTTCAAATGTTCTATATTTCCACAAATCTTTCAAAATTATAGAACACTCTACAAATTTGTCGTTACACTTCTCTACAGAGACTTGAACCCAGAACCAACGTTCTATATTGGGACTTGAACCCAAAGTCACTTTTCCTCAAAACAATCTATCTATAATCAAGACTACAATCCAAAGCATAACTCAAAGCCTCAAAACTTCTAAATTCACAAACACAATTTCAAAACTCAAAATTACAGCAACTACAATCATTTTTGAACCAATACACTCTCTGTCCAAAAATAATAAACAACAACCCAATGCTCTGCTACCATTTATTGCACCATGCTCTGCTAACATATTTGCAACCACTCGTGGGATCGTACCAATCTTTTTATAATTACCTTGAGCTTGAAAGTATAGAGTGCTTAAATCAACATACCTTTGCCCGGGCCCATAGAAGGCTAAGATTAATCCACCTTTCCTTAATAAATTATTAAACATATAGCATTGTAAGCTACACAGTATTGCAATCGTGGAAGCTAGATGGAAAAGAGGGATTAAATATACTTGAGAAAGCTTTGGAACTTTATATCAAAACCTGACATGACTAGCTATGCAATCAATAAACCGAAGTTAACTAAAATAGCTTATCTTTAATGAGAGTCAAAAATCAGATAGAATGAAACACAAATAACAAAAGATAGTTTTCTTGACCATTGAAAAATAAGTTAAGAAAGAAATGATAACATTTTTGGTCATCCAAACAAAGTCCATAACAATAGTGATAATAATAAACATATGTACACACTTCCACTCACACCAGTCCCGTCAAGGGCTAGGGTACACAGTCCTAGTGGCCCTACCCTGGCTTAAGGGAGCAATTAACCAAACAGGCTCCTTCGAGCCACTATTGACTTTGAGTCCGCCCGAAACCTAAAAGATGATGACACTGATGTTCACGCATACAGCTTATTTGAGGACTTCACTAGGAAGGGGAGGATGCACAGTAACACACGGCACATAAAGGAGAAAAGGGGGGTACATCCAGATGTATGGCAAAAATGTAATAATATATCATAATATTTATTTTGTAAGGAGAAAACAAAAAACTTCCAGACCACGTTGAGGAGGAAATCCTGATTATGGCAAGAGAATTGCACGAGAAAAAGATGAGTTGTGTAAAGGAACTTCATGACAAAAATATGGAGTCTGTTAAAGAACTGTTAGAATTTGAAAAAAAAAAAAAAAAAAAAAGAATAAACAAAGAAATCAGTATTTTAGAAATAAAGGAGGAAACTGCTCTTCTAGAAAATACAGCTATGAAAATGGAATTAGGTGTGAAAAAAAGTAATTTATTTTGCTTGTAAAAGGGTTTGCTTTTCAGTCTGTAAAGAATTTAAATTTTCGGCTCAATTGCACTTCTACTAGCACTTGATTTTTCAGTTATATTGTTGTAAACTATAGCTCTTCTTCTATATTTACTAATATTATTTAATATTTTAAACTTTTTTCAAACAATTTTTATAACATTATTACACAATTTTAAAGTATTTATTTAAATATGCAAATCACAATATTATGACACTGTTAGACAATATCGTGATACTAACTGCTATTTTCTCCACAGCATATATTACTTAGTCTATGATTTTTCTATTGTTGGTTGGTCAGCGTTAAGGAGTGATAAGTATGTATACACCCATTTTTAACAAACGTTTGGTAATTTTAATATTATTAATATATTTTTTAACATAGATTTGGGAATTTATTGCAAATATTGATCATTTAAATTTCATAGCGATGGATAGTAATCAATATGTGGTTCGATTGTGGATTATTGCTGGCTCTATATACTCTGGCATATGCGCGCTGTTGTTCTATGGGACTTTGAAAATATTTCATGCTAGTTTAAGTGCAGTTTTTCCAAATTTTCTATCATAATTTCTTTTTCTAGCTGTTAAATAAAATTTATTCCTGACAATACACCTACCTGCAATTGTTAAATAATGGAATTACTACATTTTTCAAAATTACCTTAATATAGTTTTCAAAATATATTTTTTTTATTTAGAAAATACATTAAACACACAAATATTATTCTATTTGTCAAGATGGTATCCATTTTAGGACGAGCAAGTTATCTCCTCTATTTCTAAATAATGAACTGTTAAAAGTAGAGCAAGGAATTTTATGAAATTTCATGTTTTAAACTATTTGTCAGAGAACGTGAGGTTAAGTATCTTTACATTTTCTGATATGCAGAATCAAATAAGACCAACAAAAAAACTTCATATTTCATAATATTTTAGCAAAATGTTCATATTTCAGTGAAAATTTCATACTCCTTCATATTTTTCAACTTTCAAATTCTGTTTTTTTTTTCAATAAAAGTTCTAGGAATTCATTAAAATATTTTTGAAATGAATGTATTTGTGTAATTTTTGACAGTGGAATCTGGTAGACAAGTGAAAATTTTCAGTATCTTTATAAAAGCAAATAATTGGATGATGAGTCACAGAGTGTCAAGTTCGATGGAGGTTTTTGTCCCCCAGAACAAGATCATGAGCCTAGATGAATAAGTAGAACAACAATATTGGAATTTTCTGTAGTCGTTCTTGCTACCTGAGGACAGTACTTACTTGTGAATAGATTACAGCATTAAAATGTAGGAGACTTGAAGCAGTGCTTTGTAACATTGATGTAGGTTAGGCCAGCATTTTTCTCACTTACATCAAACTATCAATATAGCATGATACGAGTATCCTCCCATAACATCATGTGATGTTGAGAATAATTTTTCATTCTGCAAAACAATTCTGACAGATAGGCCCTATAGTTTACTATCAGAAAATATTTACAAAAATCCTAACTATGTATTATCAACAGAATTAATAATTGACAATTGGATTGTTCAAAGCACAAATAGACCAAGACTAGATACTATGCTAGACCTTTTTCATATATAATAAAACAAACTTTAAAATAATTCTAACTACATTTCACCATGTTTTAAATGTAACTGTAATTGCAAAGAGAGTTCTGAAACAATCCTATGGACTAATAAGTTTTATCATCTTGTTATAACATACAGCAATGGTTTACTTGTATTCTAAATCATCCAATTTAATGTTATTGTTACATTTGCATCGACATGAATTTAATGTATTTATGCAATGTAAAAATAGCAATAACCCAAACTATACCTGCTCTAAACTTTGTTAGTGCTATATTTCATGAAAACTTGTTTATTTTGGTTGCAATGTTTTGTTTCTTGTATGTTTGAATTTCATAATTAAATATCATCCAATACATTAATTGTATTATAATTATATAACCTCTCAGATTTGATTTATGAAGGTAAAGTGATTCCACTACAGTCTTGAGAGGCCTCTGGGGTAGTGGCATGTTGAATTTCCCATCTTTCTCCAGACAATAGGTACTAGATGTCCGCCGGGTTGTCGGATCTGCCTGAGGCTGCATTTGTGCCCAGAACATGCATCTAGTACTCACATCCATTAGGATCTGAGTGGATCCCAGGTCCACAATGCCACCAGAAGGTCTGGGGACCAGCTAAAAATCTTGACCATATCAAGATTCGAACCCATGACTTTCCTGTTTGTACCATGTTTCCTTATACAACCACGCTATGGTATCATCCATTAAAATTGTTTCAGATTATGGATATTATATTTTATATTGGTTCGAATTAATGAAAAATTAAAATAAAAAATACAGTCAACATCATGATTTTTTGAGCTATAAATAAGTTCTGTTTGTCTCATTTACGTGCTGGTATGTACACTTATAAATTGTAGTGCACCTATGTATATAAATATATGTAAAAAGTTTAGAAAATAGTAGCTTCATAATATTTTGTGTCATATTTTTCATATTTTGTCTTTATGATTTCTTATTTTTATATAATTTTCTTCATATAATTCCTCGCTCTAGTTATAAGTAATAAAAATCAATTGAATCATGAATTATTCTTACCTCATATATCTATGTTATTATAACACAGAACTGCGGTACCAAGAGCATCACCATCGTGATAGCAGCTGATGATCGGAACGGTTGCTCTTGGTACAAGAATTTTGTGTTAAAGAACATTATTTTTAGATGTATGAGGTAAGAATAATTCACAATTCAATTTATTTTTATTAAGAAAATCTCATAATGTAAATTCCCAACATTATCACATATAAGTGAATGTAGTATTTAAAGGAATTTTAAAATATTTATAGATTTCGAAGGCCAATGTTACATATTATCATCAATTCTTTCAAAATGTTGAATCAGCAGTTGGTTGATTTCTGCTCCCTCTGTTTCAACTGTTAGAAAAAAATTGATAATGATACATAACATATGGAAACCTTGGCCTTCAATAAACGGTGGTGCTACTTTTACCTGCCATATGACTTAATTGTGTAAAGAACTGTCATATTTTATGGGAAATAAAACTGAATACAACAAAAGATGAATTAGGAAATTCCTCAATTTCTTAATTAGTAATCAACTTTTATAAGATTCATGATGTGTTCCGTTGAGGTTTATTCAAAATAATATAAAATTATAGAATTTCACCTGAAAGGTCCGTCTCCTCAACTTAATTATCATTTAACTGTAGCGCTTTCGGGACTTGTCCCATCATCGGCAGGATTCAAAACTGGTGTTTCACAGAAGATCTGGTAGAGGGGATTACATGTATTGGGTTCGTTTTCGTTTATCAGGCTGTCGTTGTGAGCTGCTTTCATGATTTCCATCTCTTCGAGTACGTTTATCTTCGCTGGATTATTTTCTCTGTGCATTACTGTTAGGGTGTTTTCAATATTTAACATGCGATGTCCTTCATGGATAACGTGTTTTGCATAGCTTGATTTACCTTCTGCGTGAATGAAGTCTCGAAAATGTTCTTTGAATCTGATGTTAAAACTCCTGTTTGTCCTTCCTATATAAAATTTGTTGCAGTCCTTACATGTCAGTTTATAAACTCCTTTGCTGTTGAAAATGTTATTTTCTTCAATGTTATTGTTTATTATGTTGTTTAATTTGTTATTGGTTCTGTATGCTATTTTTTCGGCTTTCTTTAGTGCATTGGCTAATTTTGTCGTTTCTTTTCCTGTGTATGTAAGTGTTATCCATGTTTTCTTGTTGTTGTCAGATTCTTTTTCTAGTTTAGTTATGTTGGTTATGTTGTTCTTCCTTTTTTGTTTTTTTACGAGCTTATCTATGAATTCTTCATTATAGCCATTGGTTTTTGCCATATACTTAATGTAGTTGAGTTCTTGGATATAATTGTCTTTGCTTAATGGGAGTTTCAACATTCTACTGACTAAGCTATTAAATGTACTAATTTTCTGTTGAAAGGGGTGTGTAGAATTTTTGTTTATGGCCAGAGCATTGTTTTGTGGGTTTCCGGTAGATACCGATTTCTAGTTTATTGTTGTGTAGATTTTTGGTTATAGACAAATCTAAGTAGTTTATGCTGTTGTTAACTTCTATTTCTTCGGTGAAAGTGATTTTTCATGCATGTTGTTTAAGTCTTGTAGTATTTCTTTTTCTTTTCTGTTTTCATTTTCATATATTATTAGTACATCATCGACATATCGTGTTATTAGTTTTATGTTGAATTTGTGTATTAGTTCCTCAAAATGTTTATTTTCCAGTTCTTGTAGGAAGATTTCTGCCATTATTCCAGATGTAGGACTCCCCATCGGGATCCCGTCTTCTTGAATAAATAGTTCATTGTTAAATTGGAAGTAATTTTGCTTTATTGTTGTTGTTATTAGTTTGTTTAACTGATTGATATAGTTATCTTCAAGTTTACTGTCTGTTAGTTTTTGTTTTATTATGTTAGCTGTTTCGTTTATCGGGATATTAGTGTACAGGTTTTTATGTCGAATGACGTCATTTTAGTATTCCTATTGATTTCTAAATGCTGTAGTTTGTCTGCTAGTTCAAATGAGTTCTTAATTGTGTAACGATTTTCAAGTTTGACATCATTTTTCATTTTCTGAGCGACTAATTTGGAAATTTTATAGTTAGGAGCATTCATGCAATTAACAACTGGTCTTATGGGAATGTTGTCTTTATGGATTTTTGGAAGGGCTTTCATTACTGGTGGTGAGGGAGTATTATTTACCCATTTGGCGTTTTTGTATTTATTATGTTCATTATTGGTTGTGTTGGTGATTAGAGGGCACAATTTTAGTGTTTCTTTTATTTGTCTGCTATACTTTCCTGTGGGATCTTTTTCAATTTTTTTGAAATTGTTTTCTTTTATAAATTGCTTGGTTTTATTGATGTATTCTTCCTTTTCCATGATAACTATTGTGTTGCCCTTGTCGGCTTTTGTGTGTATTATATTATTGTTCCTAAATTTTCTTTTTATTCCTAAAATCCATAAAGACAACATTCCCATAAGACCAGTTGTTAATTGCATGAATGCTCCTAACTATAAAATTTCCAAATTAGTCGCTCAGAAAATGAAAAATGATGTCAAACTTGAAAATCATTACACAATTAAGAACTCATTTGAACTAGCAGACAAACTACAGCATTTAGAAATCAATAGGAATACTAAAATGACATCATTCGACATAAAAAACCTGTACACTAATATCCCGATAAACGAAACAGCTAACATAATAAAACAAAAACTAACAGACAGTAAACTTGAAGATAACTATATCAATCAGTTAAACAAACTAATAACAACAACAATAAAGCAAAATTACTTCCAATTTAACAATGAACTATTTATTCAAGAAGACGGGATCCCGATGGGGAGTCCTACATCTGGAATAATGGCAGAAATCTTCCTACAAGAACTGGAAAATAAACATTTTGAGGAACTAATACACAAATTCAACATAAAACTAATAACACGATATGTCGATGATGTACTAATAATATATGAAAATGAAAACAGAAAAGAAAAGAAATACTACAAGACTTAAACAACATGCATGAAAAAATCACTTTCACCGAAGAAATAGAAGTTAACAACAGCATAAACTACTTAGATTTGTCTATAACCAAAATCTACACAACAATAAACTAGAAATCGGTATCTACCGGAAACCCACAAACAATGCTCTGGCCATAAACAAAAATTCTACACACCCCTTTCAACAGAAAATTAGTACATTTAATAGCTTAGTCAGTAGAATGTTGAAACTCCCATTAAGCAAAGACAATTATATCCAAGAACTCAACCACATTAAGTATATGGCAAAAACCAATGGCTATAATGAAGAATTCATAGATAAGCTCGTAAAAAAACAAAAAAGGAAGAACAACATAACCAACATAACTAAACTAGAAAAAGAATCTGACAACAACAAGAAAACATGGATAACACTTACATACACAGGAAAAGAAACGACAAAATTAGCCAATGCACTAAAGAAAGCCGAAAAAATAGCATACAGAACCAATAACAAATTAAACAACATAATAAACAATAACATTGAAGAAAATAACATTTTCAACAGCAAAGGAGTTTATAAACTGACATGTAAGGACTGCAACAAATTTTATATAGGAAGGACAAACAGGAGTTTTAACATCAGATTCAAAGAACATTTTCGAGACTTCATTCAAGCAGAAGGTAAATCAAGCTATGCAAAAACACGTTATCCATGAAGGACATCGCATGTTAAATATTGAAAACACCCTAACAGTAATGCACAGAGAAAATAATCCAGCGAAGATAAACATACTCGAAGAGATGGAAATCATGAAAGCAGCTCACAACGACATCCTGATAAACGAAAACGAACCCAATACATGTAACCCCCTCTACCAGATCTTCTGTGAAACACCAGTTTTGAATCCTGCCGATGATGGGACAAGTCCCGAAAGCGCTACAGTTAAATGATAATTAAGTTGAGGAGACGGACCTTTCAGGTGAAATTCTATAATTTTATATTAATTTTTTTAATTAGTAATGACAAAAAAAATTATATATGGGGCTACGTAATCAGACATTTACTTTTTTCCATGATGTTGATAGATATCCTTTATTTACAATTCCATTACGAGCAGAATTTACGCTCCATGCTGATTTACCTGTAAATTATGTTATTCTCACATCCTCGAATTCTAATGTAACCTGCATTGTGCATGCATAAGAATTGCTTGAGTCGTGCAATCTCACCTCATTAGCTATTAACTTGAAACTTCATAATGTTAATTGATGAAATAAACTGCTTATTTATTTAATGTATTAAAATTGTAATTATATATTTTAAGATTCTCCCATATAATTTATACAGACATGTGCTATATAATGCATACTTTTATATCCTTTACTTCAAGTGTTAGCGAACTAGTATTTTTTACACGCTTGAAGGTAAAACCATTATGTGACCAATGAAAACGTAGTCATGTGTGTGGTTTATTTACATTACAGCTGGAATTTAGCTTGGAAGAGGTATATACAAGAATAATCCACAGAATGAATATCATTATGCTGGAAAGTTGTGCTATAACAATGAGATACTTGATTTCACAAAGATGGCTAATCTAATCTCATTAAACATTTATCAACATGGCCCCTTCTTAAAGTTATATGTAATGTCTGTAGTTCATATTGTCTTTTGCTAGCATAATTGTTTCTTCACTGAAACCTATATGGAAGTTGCATAGTCAAATATATTTCTGTAAAATAATCTAAAATTATTTTCATGCTGCAAGAAACTGCCATTCTTAATTTACAGTTGATCATAAAACCTATTTCTGTAATAATATAATACTTGGGGAAGGTGTATTTGTAATGTAGGGAGAGGAAATCAGTTTGCCAAGCTTATTAAGAGATTTATATATTAGCATTTACTTTTTTATATTTTTTAAGTACATGAATACCCTGTCAATCCAAAATAAAGATAAAATGATTCCACTACAGGCAGGCATGGGGTGTGGGAGGTTCTTTCCAAGGAATTGGCATGAGATGTAGGCTGGGTGATGGGTGCCAGGACGTATGTCTATTCCAGACCTTGGTGCTGCTGCCTCTAGGTTTAGGAGAGTTAAATATAAATCCTGGCCCCATTGCGACTTGTGGCATATTGCCTTAACCGATTATACAGGGTGATATTAACCTTTATATAGAGTAAGTTCAGGTAATGTGGACCCTGTTAAGATCTTTTTTTAATTGGAACAGAAAAATTTTGATTTTTTACCTCATCAACTTAGACGTGTTTAAGGCGAAGAAGGATTTATTTGTGATATTTATGAAGACGACCATTTAAAAGTTTTTCAAGCTAAGAATGTATTCTTAATTTCTGCTATTGAATATTACAAATGTTGAAAAAACTCCTAAATATATTAGATTATGTAATGTTGTTTTAATATACTGACAGGTATGGTTTGAATGTAACAAGGCTGCCATATAAAATAATTAAAGATAACAAAGGAATTTGGTTAATGTACAACCTCCACAAGGTGGTTAAAACTGACCTGGGTCCACTTTACACGAATACATATATTTTATCAATAAGGGTGCCATATGTAAAAGCCATACACTTGATTAATTTTATTTAATATCCTTGAAATTTCACCTAAACCCAAAGACTGTAGCTGCCTGCAGATGAATGACATGTGAATGTTATAATCACCAATTAATGTTTCAAAACATTAAATAAATATTAACACTTTTTTTAATAATGATCAG
This sequence comes from Diploptera punctata, assembly GCA_030220185.1. NCBI lineage: Eukaryota > Metazoa > Arthropoda > Insecta > Blattodea > Blaberidae > Diploptera > Diploptera punctata. Next base: position 31,356 of record JASPKZ010002139.1, on the reverse strand, counting down.
CCATAAATACTTTCAGATAAATTTGTACCTGTCTATATAAGTAAAAAAAACTTAAAATAGTCTACAGGCTAGGATGGACTCTGGGGTCCACTTTACCGTAATATGGAGGTTACAGTGGACCTTTCTTGTAATGTAAAAAAGTTTATAAATTATCAAGATGTTTCCATATTTAAATAAAATAACAATGCTATTTCATAGTTCTTCTTCTTCTTCTTCTTCCGTATGCAGTATTGGGTGATGATGCCCGTTCTGTGACTACAAAAACTGATCTTTCCATCGGTTGAAGGGTCTTCCGAGGTCTCTTTTGCTTTTAGGATTGAGGTGGTAAATCATCTTTGGTAAACGGGAATTTGACATTCTCTGGACGTGTTGGAACCATTTAATATTTCATAGTTATAACACTAATATCCACCACTGTGGTCTCGAGGTAGTGTGCTGCCTTGTCACGCAGAGGGCCCAGGCACTTTTCTGGGCGAGGTTTTTATTGGGGTTTTTCCTCACCTGTAAGACAAATGTCAAAAAAACTTTAAGGCCCAAACGGTCCCCAAAATCATATGGCCATCATCATCATCATTCTTATCATATCATCATCCTTCATCGGTGTGGAAAGCAACGGGAAGCTACCACACCTACAATTCCCTAGTAAAGCTGCAAGCATAGAATAAAAATGCTATAATTGCAGTGAAGGACCTGCCTTCGGGCAGAATTACTATGGATGGATGGATAACACTAATAATAATCACTGTAATTAAACAAAATTCAAATCCCTTAATTAAAAGAAGAGAAAACAGCAAATTCAAAATAGGAGTCCAATTTCCCAGAAGTTCCTCTATATACAATGAATCAACATATAGATTATTATGTAGAACATTTTTCTTCATTTTGATTCTGAAGTTATATTATTAGTGTTATTTAAGTTTTAATATAAATTTATATTCACAAATGGTCTTTTTTACACGCTTTATATTAGCTTGACCTGCATCTATCTATCTACCTATGTAACAGAATCTTTCAATGCAATTTTCACTCACTTAAAATCATTGGATCAACTTGAAACATTGTATACTTGTAAAGGACCCGTGACAATACAATATTTTCATATTTATTTCTAAAATCCTGGCCAGAATCGTCAGATAATAAAAAAAAAGTGTCTTTGTATCTATGTAACGGAATCTTTAAACACGATTTTCACCCACTTAGAAACATTGGATCGGCTTGAAACTTTGTATACTTATAAAGGACCCGTGACAATACAATAATTTCATATTTTGTTTCTAAAATCCTGGCCAGAATCATCAGAAAATCAAAAAAATGAAAACTGGTATAATAGCTTGCAGACTTGTCGACTTTTTAGCTAATCGTAAGAGCTCAGTTGGTAGAGCGGTGAACTCTAGTGGTATATAATTTCAGTAATTCATAGGTCGCTGGTTCAAATCTGACTGAGAGGTTTTTTTAGAAGAGTATTACTTTTAGTTCATATTACGATAGTGTCGAATTTAAAGATATTTACATTTTTATCTTATTCTGTAAAATATTAAAACTAAAAAATAAATAATAGTTTTAAAAAACTAAAAATAATTTTACCATCAAAAGCGTGGGGTGCTTTTTATGATTTTTACATTTTCTTCTTAGACACTTTACTTTTACCAATATCTGTTTTATTCAAATGTATTAATCAATAAAGAACACCCCATGCTGTTGATGGTAAAATTATTTATCCCAAGCATGTTGCAAATTAAATTTATTTTTCATTTTTTTAGTTCGGTTTTCTAATAAAGCGTGTTGTTTTAGTTTTTTACAACTTTTTTTTTTAACTTATCCATGATTTGTTTGATCACAAATAATAAAATTGAATGTAGAAAGTAACTTGGAATTTCAATTTTAAAATATACAAACCTTTATAACATATCCTGTACTTCCCTTTAATTCCATCGGGGATCTTTTGTGGGGATATCAGGAACCTTCCTCATTGAGTTATTAGGGAGTAGAAAGGGATAATGATGAAATTTATTATTGAACAATTTTTTTTAATAAAAGTATCTGTTGCATTACAATGTATTCAATGACATTAACAAGTAATGAAAAACATAAACTGGATAACATTTTATATGACAAGTGCACTCATCAGTTAAGAACAAAATCTAACATAATATGAGAATTAAGTTATGTAGATAGGAAATAACACTATGAGGTTCTTTAATATTGTTTATTTTTTATTATTTCACTCACATTCAAGAAGTTCACATACCATCCTTTCGTATTTGACAAGTTTCAAAAAATTTTCAACAAATTCAACATTAAATTAGCACCGAAAAATGATTACAGCTTAGGTAATTTAATAAAAACCAACAAAAATGAAAAGATTGAAGACTGCAAAAAATCGGGAATTTATCAAATTAATTGTAAAGATTGTGAAAAGATATACATAGGAAAAACAAAAAGGAATCTAAATACAAGATTAAAAGAACACCTCAGAAATGTTAAAAATGGAGAAACCGAAAAATCTGCAATAGCTGCCACATGCCTGGTCAGAAAAACATAGAATAGAAACCAAAACAAAATTACTTAAACAATTGGAAAAAACCGAAGGAACTCACAATTTGGGAAAAAATTTACATATGCAAGAATGAAAATACAACTATGAATTTTGAAATACCCGGTTATAAAGAAAGAGGACTGATTTGGAAATTCTTCGGTCGGCCACCAGATGGCGCGGAGGTCAGTCTGCAGGATAGAAGGCCGTTGGACGTCAGTTGTGAACGTGACGCAGCATTGACAATGTCACAAATTATGTGAAGAAACCCAGGGTCTGCTATGAATTATGAAGTATGAGGTGAGTGAAATAATAAAAAATAAACAATAATATGAGAATACTATTCTAATACTTAAGATGTAATACAGAAAATAACACTAGCCAACAAAATTTTACTTTTTTTCTGTAATTGGCATGGAAACAACTATCTATGTTTTCAGGTGTGCTGATAACAAAAGTGTTAATGAAAATACAAGATTAGCTCTCGTTTTGAAGTTATGCTAACTTTACATTATTGCCTATATAAGCTTATGCATGTTGTTATCCCTTTGCCAGGCATTTGTAATTTTCTGCTGGTGATTTCCTAATTAGTGTCCACAAGTAATCGGCTAACATTGATGCACTCCACTTTCTCGGGTATCTTATTTTCATGTTGGAAATTTGCTGGTGGAAGTATTCCCCGTGTTCGTTGCTTACAGCATGACAGTTGGGAATCTAAGAAATGTAACTTTAAGGACATGTTACACCCCAGCAGTGTATAAAACATTCTTATAGTTTTCTGCCCTCTTATTTCCTACAAAGTTTGTTGACACTTGAACAAAGCTAACTTTTCATTACCTGTCAGCGTGGTGTTGAAATGTTCATCTTTGTACATTTTCCGTATCTGGGGCCCATGAAAATCCCCCCCTTTTTTTTTTTCGTCTCACTAAGCCATGGAAATTTCTGGTGCAAATAGATAAATGCTACTCAGTTTTGTCCATAGCCTTAAGAAAGTTCTTCATTAGGTCCAATTTTACATGAAGAGCAGGGAGAATTATGTTCTTGGATTTGACAAGTACTTTTTGCATAACATTGTGCAGTCTGGTTCAAGTGATTAATGCTTAGGCCTATCTATTTATAATGAAGTGCTATCCCAGAGGTACTGGAAGCAACAGAACTTGGTATAGCCCTGTTATAGCCTATGATTTTGAGATCCTGGAAATCAGCCATTTAAACTTGTCGCGCAGTAACAATTGTTTCATGTTAACATATGTTTCTTCCGATCGGAATCGATGGTAACACATTGCCATTATGCTGTAGGAGGAGTTGATGAACAACCTCCACTCAATAGCTATCTACATCACTACAGATTATTAAGTTCCTTTCGAAAAATAGAAGGAATGGCATGTGGTGGGTACGGAGCAATCACATTTACATCTTCTCTAGATTATTATTGTAAGTGGTTCACAGGCAGCAGGAGTCGGAGACAGCAAAATGTGTTGTAATGGTATTTTGTGTGTAATGGGGAAAAAGTATGTTTCCGGACATGGGTTCCTATGTTAAATTTATTTGTTTTTGTCCCCTCTATAAGTCCTCAAATTCTAAGGGAAATTTAGACTCACCCTGTATAAATAAGATCTTTCTCTAGAACATCCATGACAATCATTACTACATAGGCTTCCCGAGTGCAAGGAGAGAAATGGAACAATGGTGTATTGCAATGTCTTAACCAGATAATACAGCTGGGCAGAGAACACAAGGTACTGGTAAGTGCATATACGGTTCTGCATTATCAGTTATTAAATATCTACTCACTCTAGTCTAAGGTTGTAAAATCATAAAAGTTTCTTCCAATATTACAACATTTCACAAAGATTTCTTTCACTGACATTTCCTCAATAGGACTAGGATGCATTTAATATGCATTTATGTATGATACAAAAATCTATAAAAATAATTGTGTGCTCTCGTATGTAGAGCGTAAATACTAACATTGTATCTCTCCAAAATTACTTTCAAACTGAATGAAACCATTTTATACATCAACCTCATGTACAAACTTTTAGGAATGATGGATCAAACAGAGAGGATTTCTTTCTAGGGCACATACACATTTTTTTTTTATTTCTGAACATTGGTCAAGGTAAGAATCAAATGAATTGTGAATTCTTCTTACCTCATAGTTCTATGTTTTTTAAACACAGCATCGCAGTATCGGCAAACCATCTTCACCATCATCAGCTGTTCTTACGACTGTCAATTTTTTTTTTTGCCGTGGTGATTCCCAATTTAATTTGAAAATTACTCCTTAAAAATAACACCAAATGGCAGTTTGGATAATTACTGGCAAAATTGACAGTTGTGAAAACAGCTGACGATGGTGAAGGTTGTTCGCCGATACTGTGGTGCTGTGTTTATAAAAACATAGAGGTATGAGGTAAGAAGAATTGTGATTCATTCCATTCTTATTAATAAAACCTCACAATGTTAAAATTCCCAAATTTATTATATTAAATTGGTCAAGGTGCTTGTCTAAAATGTCCCACTATATATATCTCAATCAATCATTTCAGCCCAGATTTTCACATAAAACCTTCATTGTTCAAACAAGGAAATGTATTTGGATTCTCATAATCCTTCACGCAAATTATTGCCTCATCTGTATTGTATGGGCAGGGCAGCATCATTACTGCTGTGATGATGAAACCACTATATTGCATACAAGAAGCAAAATTTCATGGTCCTACTGCCCGATTAAACATGTCTTCCTCAAAGTCCAGCTGTGTTCTCACTTAATGCCTTCAACCACCAATACAAGGTTTCCCATCTTACAAACCGTCAATTAATTACAATAAAGGTACTGTACTGTGGATATCTCTCGTTAAGATGTAGATGCTAAGAGCCTTACCTTCACCATAATGATGTTAACAAGGTGTTGTACTGAAGATATATGATGCAGATTAACTAATTAAGTGTCATAATGTGTGCATAAATCATAATAAATGTTCCTGTATAAAAAAAACATTCAAGGTGAAGTCCTATGTAATTACATTAATTGCTGCTGTATAGTCAATGATCAATACAAAAATCTTATATAACAAATGTTAAAAATATATCTAATAACACAATGAGGAAGTTGAAATGTAATTAAATGATTATACTTTTTCAATCACATAATTAAATTATTTTAGCATAAAAATATTTTTTGAATGTTTACGAACTATGAATCTGAACCATAAATATAATTTTTTTAAGTGCTGTGAATTATACTAATAATATTACCAAGGGTTTTATAAATTAACATGAACACACAGGACTGTTCTTCATAATTATCTGCTTCTTCTTCTTCTTCTTCTTCCTTCCAAGTATTAGGCCAAGGCCTGTTACAATCCTATAGAAAATTTTCCCTCCAGCATTTCATAGGAGGGCCCAGTGATCTTCGTCCTCTTGGTATATAATTATAAACAGCTTGGGGATCCGATTTGAACTCATTCTTTCAAGATGGTGTGTTCCATTTTAGTTGGTACTGTTTTAATGTATTCCAAAATTGGCGTAGTCTTCAATTCTTTTAAGATATCGGTGTTCCTTTTCCAATCCCATCTGGTGTAACCCGTTGTTCTGCGCATGAATCTCATTTCACAAGCCGTTATTCTGCTTTCATGTTGTCTTTTTAGTGTCCTTCACTACCATAGGTCAACACTGGTCTAGCCAAAGTGTTATATAAACGTAATCTGGTGTTTTTTTTGTACAAGGGATGGTTTCATAACTTGATTAATAATTCCCAAACTTTTATTATAACTAGTAATTTTTTCAGGGATATCCTTTTCATCCCAGATAGAGAGATAATATCCAAGATATTTAAATTGATTAGATCTCTCTAAAATTTTATTCTGGAGACAGATTTTACTTTGTATGGGGTCCTTCCCCTTCTTCATATTTATAAGAGCAGGAAATAACAAGTTAATTGGAATCTACCTATTTACTTTAAAATGAAACTACTGTAATTCCTTAAAATTGTTGGAGGAGAGTAAAATGGTCAACATAGCAGAGGGAGCATGATACAAGAAACAGATGTACACTACGTGACAGTGTAAACAGATAAAAAATGTGAATTTTGAATTGACCCTAATTGAGTGTTAATATAATAAATTTGGAAATTTTTTTACATTATGACATTTTCTTAATAAGAATTCTTACTATATTTAATTAATGTTGGGAAGTAAACATTATGAGGTATAATCATTTCAAATTCACCTCATAGGATTCATGCTTCCATGATATCGCGATTTCAAACACACAGTCATGTTCATCTTCAGCCATAAATTCCGAATGACAAATTCCCTCGGCCATCAACTGTTCTATTGCCGCCATCTTCAGTGCTGCCATCTATGGTTGAATTTATGAACTTCGAAATCAAAGTAATTTTCGTTAGGGATATCAAAATTCATTGATCTATCTTTGTTTTTCTGAATGTGATATTTTTTCCCAGACTGTCAATTCCAAAGGTTTCTCTACTTGTTGTAAAGTTTTTAGCTTCTCTTCCCAATTTTATGATGTTCTAATCAACTATGTGCAGCAATTGCAGATTTTTCAATTTCACAATTTTTAATGTTTCTGAAATGTTGTTTTGTCCGAATTTCCAAATTTCCTTTTTGTTTTTCCTCTAATAAACTTTATTGCCCATATTCACAACTTATTTGATAAAATCCAGAGTTCTTACTGTCTGGAACACTGACTTTTTTATTGGTACTTAGAAGATTACCCAGACTAAATTTATTTATTGATGCCAAAGAAATGTTTGTATTTGTCAAAAATTTTTTGAAAGTTCCTATGCATTTCAGGACGGTAAGTAATTTTCTTGTATTATTTTTTTCTTTCTTTGCAATTTTGTAGAGTTAAGGGTATATTCATTAAGTCTTTCTTTGTGTTTGAATTTCTTCAACTTATTTATCATTCATTCTTTATCAAAAACCATTTAATCTAGCCAGTGTTTATGCTAGGTTTATAATCTTTGTTGAAATTTTCTTTGTTTAATGGTACATTTGTCAATCTGTAAATTAAACTATTGAATATTGCATGCTTAGGAGGCCATGTGATTGAAGCCTGATGATTTAATGTAATTATCTGTATGAGTTCCTTTCCTAAATATTTCAAATTCAATTTTGAGTGTTGGATACATTCCTAATTAAACATAAATCCAAAAAATGGAATTTTGTTTTATTTTTCGAATTTCCTAACAGTCTTACTAATAAAAAATCTCTTATATTGGCTTTCCACAGTTTATTAGTTAATGCAATGTATAAGCCTTATGTAGATCATGTATAATTTCCTTACTAATAAGCATTGTGCAGCGAAGCTATATAAAAATACAACCGTTACACACAATATGTCACATAGTCGTCCTCATTATGAGTGTCAGAACATATTAGGTGCAGTTTGTTGTAACAGAAAGAAAACAACATCAACTAGTGATTAATTGGGTAAGAAATGAGTATGGATAAGAATAGAGAGAGATTCCCTACTTGGGGAGGTACGGGAAAAAAATAAGTGTGTTTTAGTTTATATACATTTTCCTTCAAGCTATGTCAAATCTATCGTAGAATTAGTTTCACAGATAAGGTGCTGCCATCTAACGCCAAGAATTTAGAACCAATCTTGGAAGCTACTAAGTTTTGCCCATTACTTATGAATTATATGTAGTATTTTAAGATGCGTTTACAAAACGTTCAAAATAGGAGGAAATGTTACCGACAACCAGGTAATAACACTTTAAGCGAAAAAAAAAATTGCAGACCGATCAGGATATCAAAACCTACGACCTCACGGACCGTAGTCAGAAGCTCTAACCACAAGACTATCAAGCTAACATACACCATGCTGCCATAATAGTACCTCTATAATTAAATAGATGTTTTATCGGCAGGTGTATTACGGATTACTGATTGATCAAGAACGTCTCGTTAAAATAATATTATCAAGCATATTAAACTACCATTCAGGTTAAATCGGGTATACAGCCACTATTGTAGAATATATTCTTTTGTGGAATCAAAGTTCAACTTTAAATAATATTATTAGGCCTAATCGAGAATGAGTGTGTAAAAAGGCCATGTTATGATGTCTTTATTTTCCTACCCACGCGCTGTATAAATATTATGTATGTCCTGTGCATTCCATCAAACAGAGTCAAAGTTTTGCATTATAATTTAAGGAAATATTCATCAATATCATAAGGAAAACAATCTATTGATATGAAAGTCCGACATTTTTTCTCGTTATACAATCCTTAAACAAGGCTGGGGGGCAGGTATAACGATTCCCATGTAAAGTTGTAGATCTCTTACACACTGAGCAGCTTAAGACCAGTGGTTATTAGTAAGAATTTTCAACTGTAATGTGTATAAACCGTGTATAAAAGTTATATATCGTGTCATTAGTAAGAGGGTAACATTCACAAAATGGTAGTTGAGAAAGAAAATATTAAACTTTGATACCCGATTTGTATTGTCACCGTGGTCAATAATGTACAACAGGCTTCCTTTGTGTGAAATTAAGTATATTTTGCATACAGGAAAGTATAGTTCAGGAATGATTTTTGAGTCTTTGTCCTGTATGCCAAGTCTCAATACAGATGATGTTAAAACGTCAAAGACTATCGCCAGTTAGTGAAAACGAAAACAAGGAAATTACCACCAATAAAACTGTACATTGTTGGCAAGCATGTTCATTTCTTTCGAAATATTCCGTTCAGAAATCGGTTTAGGCCAGATTGCTTTATTGACCGTGTTGAGATTTAAAAGTGCTGATGTCAAGGATTGTGCAAAAATGCAAATAGGGATTCTCGCTTTCTATGAAAACAAGATTTTCATTTGATAAACACATGACAATAAAATAGAAACTTGTCGATTTATGGGGTTACAAAAACTAATATTTCAATATGAAATAGCGAAAAAATTATAATATATGCACCCATATGCACATATTAGTGAAATATGTGCTAATCCCTTGAATATTGCATTTAGATGCACTAATAAAAATTTGCCAATTGATTCCACATGACATGGAAACACATTTTCCTCATCCATGCATAGGTTGATCTTTGAAGGAATAAAAACATGTAAATATGCACAAAAATCCACCGCTCTACTAATAACAGACATCAACCCAACAGAATAAAAATAGAGTAGGATGATTGTAGTTCAGTTATTTGTTATCAGATTAAATCAGTTTAAAGCTTATACTTCCAGGTTGGTAAAATGAAGGTAGTAGTAGCATTAGGCCTACTCCAAATATCTCAAATTACCTTACCTAAAATTTTAGGCATTCCACCATTCACTGTCTACACCAATAGGATTTGATCTTGACATGCCTCATTTATTCTGTGATGTGAAAGAAACCTTGATGAATAAGTACACATATTACAGACTAAGAAATACACAGTTCATGTGAATTATAAAACAAGTTTTGGAAAAACTGCACTTGAACTAGCGTGAAATATTTTCAAAGTTCTATATAACAGCAGTGCGCATGCGCCAGAATATATAGAGCCAGTGATAACCCACAATCGAACCACATATCGATTATTATCCGTCGCTATGAAATTTAAATGACCAATATTTGCAATAAATCCCCAGATCGATGTTAAAAACGTATATTAATAATATTAAATTACCAAATGTTTATTAAAAATTCCCTAATGCTGATCGAACCAGCGATAATCCAAAACAGCGATAGAAAAATCATAGACTATGTAATGTACTCTGTGGAGAAAATAGCAGTTAGCATCACAATACTGTCTAACAGTGTCGTAATATTGTAATTTGTGTATTTAAATGAATACTTCAAAATTGTCTAATAATGCTATGAAATTGTTTGAAAAAGTTTAAAATATTAAATAATGTTAGTAAATACAAAAGAAGAGCTACAGTCTAGAACAATATAACTGAAAAATCAAACGCTAGTAGAAGTGCAGTTGAGCCCAAGTTTTTCTTTAAAGAGATATTCTAAATCAGACGTAAGGATTATGTCATGATGCAAACAAAACATACGGAATGCAATTTACATAATTCACAGTTAGACCTATTATTTGAAAACACGATTTTGAAAAGTAAACCATATTTTTGAGAAAAAATATGCCATATGAAATCATTTACTTACCTTCCATCAGGATCTATACCTTCCATTAGCTGTATTTTCCAGCTTCACTTTCTCCTTCAGATTGTAGAAAATTAATTAATTTAACAATTAACTTCGAAGCATTCATATTCAACCTCAAACTTCTCCTCGTACATAGCTGTACATAGAGAACTTCTTCGTATGCATAACAATTTTACCGTTCGCTGTTTCACTAACATTTCACTAATCAGAGTGGGCAATGCTCAAGTCAACAATAATATTGGAACATTTGGCGAACCAACCAGCAATAGGAATGGGACAAGATTAACAGATTTTGCTATCTACAATGAACTGAAAATAACGAATACCTTTTACAATCATAGAAACATACATAAATATACCTGGCATCGTCAGGACTCAAAATCAATCATTGATTATTTCATTGCAAATAATAAGATTTTTAAATTGTTTCTCAATGTCAGAGCCTACAGAGGATATGATATTGGTTCCGATCACTACCTAGTAGAAGCAAGAATAAGAATAAGATTTCCACCAAGATGGTTAAGAAAGAAGAAACAACAGAGCATAGAACAAAATTATAAGGTAAAATTATTTTATGATGACAGCATTAAATGGTTATATTCGAGAAGAATTCAGCAATATATGGCTACAACTCCAGAAAGTAATGATGTCGAAGAAGAATGGAAAAACATTAAAATGATAATTCAAAATGCAGCTAATGAAACTTTAGGAAAAGTAAATATACAACAGAGGAAAAATAGAACTCTAAAAATCTGGGATGATCAAATAAAACAATTGATTGAAAAAAATGCAGCTTATAAAAAATATTTGAACACAAAGTAGAAAATGAAATAGAATTCAAATGCTGTAGAGCTATCGTTAAGAGGGAAATAAGAAAGAGACATAGGAAAACATGGTTAAATTTTGTTACACATTTAGAATCAGATTTGCATAAGCTCCAACCTAATGCCTTCAAAATATTAAAACATTTGAATAAAGATATTAAAGAATCTGCCAAAATTAATTGCGGAATAACAAAAGAAGATTTTTTCAATTATTATAAAAGTCTTTGGACTGACAATAGCTACGAAGATACAATTTTCCGAAATAATAATGAGACAGATTCCATAATATCATTGGAAGAATTGAACAATAGTTTAAAGAAATTGAAAAATGGGAAGGCAACTGGCACAAGTGGCTTGAATTCTGAATTGTACAAATATGCAGGCAAACAGTTCCATGAAAGACTGTTGTCCTTCTTTAATAATGTATTCAAAAATGCAGATATACCACAAGAATGGAAGACAAGCATTGTTGTTACCCCTGTTCAAGAAAGGAGACAAGAGAAAAATGGACAACTATAGAGGAATCAGTTTGTTAAACACATGTTACAAATAATTAAATTAATGTTTTTATTACCTCACCTCATATCCTTTTTCTTCTATACTGCAGTTTCGGAGCTTATCTCCATCGTCAGTAGCCTCTGGTCGACCGGTGTTATGTCGTTTCTTGGCGGTTTCCTTCTTACTTCTGATCTTAGAAGTAAGAAGGAAACCGCCAAGAAACGACATAACACCGGTCGACCAGAGGCTACTGACGATGGAGATAAGCTCCGAAACTGCAGTATAGAAGAAAAAGGATATGAGGTGAGGTAATAAAAACATTAATTTAATTATTAAATTAAACCTCATAGTGTTCTTTCCCTGTGAAAGTTAAATAAACATGTTACAAAATTTATGCAGACATTTTAAATGGAAAATTGAAAAGTTTCAGTGAAAAATTCCTTATGGAATGTCAAAATGGATTTAGGAAAGGACGATCTTGTATTGATTCAGCATTTTCTGTTAAACTATTGCTTGAAAAAAGAAGAGAATTCAACTTAGAAACACATTTTGCTTTCATAGATTTTGAAAAAGCATTCAACACAGTCAAGAGATCAAAACTCTTAAATATATTGGAAGACAGAAATATACCAAATTTACTTCGGCAGAACATACAAAATATTTACAAAGACAACACCATAAAGATTAAATTAAATAACAGATTTTCTGAAGAAGGAATTATAAATCGTGGTGTGAGACAAGGCTGCCCCCCCTATCCCCAACACTCTTTGCAATTTATATCAATGAAGTAATTTGTTGCTGGAACAAAACATATAAATTTGGAATAAGAATATCAGAAAATAGAAAATTAAAACACCCTATTGTTTGCAGATGACCAAATAATAATAGCAAATTCCGAAGATAATCTACAGAAAGGTCTGTATGAACTTAACAAAATTACAGAAGAATATGGATTAAAGATATCTACAGAAAAACACAAAAATTGTGGCATTTCAAGGTGTAGATCCTGTCAGAAGTAAAATTGTACTGGACAATAAAATTTTGGAGCAGGTGAATAATTTTACATATCTATGATGCAATATCTCATATGAAGAAGAAAAGGATGTAAATGCAAAAATATCTAAATTTTTAAGAATTTTAGGGTTAATAAATTCTATCTTCAAGCCACAGTTAGTCCAAAAGCATTCAAGACTGAAAGTGTATAAAACACTGGCTCTTCCAACTCTTTTGTATGGTAGCGAAGTATGGACGTTGAAACAGAAGGATATACAGAGACTTAGATCTGCTGAAATGAGATATCTTCGGAGGAATGCAGGATACACACTACTAGATCACAAAAAAATGAAGACATCTTAGAAGAATTACACATGGAATCTTTAGAAAACAAAATTTCTGATTATAAGTCAAGATGGATACAACATGTTCATCGAATGGAAGATCACAGAATACCCAAACTAATGTTAAATTAAATAACAGATTTTCTGAAGAAGGAATTATAAATCGTGGTGTGAGACAAGGCTGCCCCCTATCCCCAACACTTTTTGCAATTTATATCAATGAAGTAATATGTTGCTGGAACAAAACATATAAATTTGGAATAAGAATATCAGAAAATAGAAAATTAAACACCATATTGTTTGCAGATGACCAAATAATAATAGCAAATTCCGAAGATAATCTACAGAAAGGTCTGTATGAACTTAACAAAATTACAGAAGAATATGGATTAAAGATATCTACAGAAAAAACAAAAATTATGGCATTTCAAGGTGTAGATCCTGTCAGAAGTAAAATTGTACTGGACAATAAAATTTTGGAGCAGGTGAATAATTTTACATATCTAGGGATGCAATATCTCATATGAAGAAGAAAAGGATGTAAATGCAAAAATATCTAAATTTTTAAGAATTTTAGGGTTAATAAATTCTATCTTCAAGCCACAGTTAGTCCAAAAGCATTCAAGACTGAAAGTGTATAAAACACTGGCTCTTCCAACTCTTTTGTATGGTAGCGAAGTATGGACGTTGAAACAGAAGGATATACAGAGACTTAGATCTGCTGAAATGAGATATCTTCGGAGGACTGCAGGATACACACTACTAGATCACAAAAAAAAATGAAGACATCTTAGAAGAATTACACATGGAATCTTTAGAAAACAAAATTTCTGATTATAAGTCAAGATGGATGCAACATGTTCATCGAATGGAAGATCACAGAATACCCAAACAAATGTTAAGATATCAACCTGCAGGAAGAAGAAGACCAGGACGTCCACTCAAAAGACTTCTGGATGGTGTTTTTCTTGAGGCCGAAACAGGTCAACAAATGGCCTAAATTCGTGAATGTACTATGATGATGATGTTAAGATATCAACCTGCAGGAAGAAGAAAGAAGCCAGGACGTCCACTCAAAAGACATCTGGATGGTGTTTCTCTTGAAGCCGAAACAGGTCAACAAAATGAACAAATGGCCTAAATTCGTGAATGTACTATGATGATGATGATAATTTAAATTTAATTCGATTTTCCAACTCGATTTATTTCTACGTTTACAGCGATGTCGACCATAAAGAACCGATGTTGACCATAGAGAAATATAATAATAAAAGGAAGTGCGCACAATGTGCATGTTTAGTTTTTGCAAAACTCTGTGAGTGAGGTTTGCTCTTTTGTGCATGTCACAGCATTATATCTGTCATATGAACCACCGCACAACCTATAAACACAGTTTTCATTCTTGGCCTATCTAGTACGTTGTTTCCCTCTGTTTTTTTCTGCGGAGAGTTTCATGCTCCTTTTTCAATTCCTATTTTCGTGGCACAACGTCCGCAGTCTTAGTTCTTATTTTATCTTGATTTCCATAAAACATCATGTAGCTCAATATTCATCTTGTCTGTTTGTCTCTCTTTCCTAAGAACATTATTCCCAATTAACCTCATCTGTGCAGTAAAAGTATACCACACACCAAGTTAAGACCATAGAGAACGAAGACTGTTAAGACCATAGAGAACCCGAGTTAGTAAAATGAAGGTAGAAGCATTATGCTGTGGTTTATCTACGACGCAACGCGCCAGCGCAAAAATTGCTCCCCATGTATTTAAATGGAGGTGGTTTATCTACAACGCAAATTGCTGGCGCAAAAAAATTTGCGCTGACATGTCGCGTCGTGTTTTGGAATCTCTTGAATCCAGGACGCAATTTGCCAGCGCAAACAAAGAATATAGAAGATATTACCCGTACTCATTGGTGTGTAATTGCTAAAAACAAACTAATATTTTATAACAAAATGTCGGAAATACAGTACTTGTTTTATAACTTTCCAATTTTAACAACGAAAGTTAGATAGTTTTGTTGCAAATCATCGAGTTCTATATATGTTTTATACAATATGAGCATGAAGGAGTACAGAGATGTACAGAAAAAAGTTATTGTGGCTTGAACTTAGTCAAGAGATAAATAAAAGCTGTTACTTTTTCTGTCTTTACTAATATTTCGAACTATTTTAATCGTTTTGCAACGACACTTGAAACTTTTTTATGAAGAATTTTAATATGTTTATCTATGTACACAAATTATGACTTTTCCTCTCAATTTATTTTCAAAGTTCTTTATTAGAATTGAAGTTGGCATACGTGAACGCTCATAAAATTAAATCCACCAGATGGCAGGACATATGTGTGAATTACCAACATTTGCATTTAATTCCAAACCATATTTTAAGAAATAAATATTCAATCACTTCATTTTATTAGATTCCGATGGGTCAGTTTAGTGTACATCAGATTAGTTTACAGTTTACTAAATAGTATGTAAGTAATTTATTTTATTAGGTTATGCAGGGACAGGTTTGTATACATTAGTTTTTGTAAACACATTTGGAAATTTATTATGAACGTTGGTCATTTTGATTTTCCATATATGTGGTGCCATCTGGCGACAATTCCATAAACATATGCGCTGTAGCGTAATGCTGTGGTTTATCTACGACGCAACACGCCAGCGCAAAAATTGCTCCCCATGTATTTTAATGGAGGTGGTTTATCTACAACGCAAATTGCTGGCGCAAAAAAATTTGCGCTGACATGTCGCGTCGTGTTTTGGAATCTCTTGAATCCAGGACGCAATTTGCCAGCGCAAACAAAGAATGTAGAAGATATTACCCGTACTCATTGGTGTAATTGCTAAAAACAAACTAAGATTTGTTAACAAAATGTCGGAAATACAGTACTTGTTTTATAACTTTCCAATTTTAACGACGAAAGTTAAACAGTTTTGTTGCAAATCATCGAGATCTATACATGTTTTTTACAATATGAGCATGAAGGAGTACAGAGATGTACAGAAAAATGTTATTGTGGCTTGAACTTAGTCAAGAGAGGTCAAGAGATAAATAAAAGCTGTAAATATTGTATCTCGGGGATATTATGGATGTACATAAATTTCGTCTTCTATTAAATTCAATCCCTGATAAAACTGCTCAGGCGAAAATCTGAAGTATTCTAAAATTTGGTATATTCATCAACCATATGTTTATTTAAGAACTAAAGATTAATTTATTTTATGATTTTCCATACAACATTCATATGATGCTGTTGCTCTAGGTACTTTTTCTGTCTTTACTAATATTTCGAACTATTTTAATCGTTTTGCAACGACACTTGAAACTTTTTTTATGAAGAATTTTAATATGTTTATCAATGTACACAAATTATGACTTTTCCTCTCAATTTATTTTCAAAGTTCTTTATTAGAATTGAAGTTGGCATACGTGAACGCTCATAAAATTAAATCCACCAGATGGCAGGACATATGTGTGAATGACCAACATTTGCATTTAATTCCAAACCATATTTTAAGAAATAAATATTCAATAACTTCATTTTGTTAGATTCCGATGGGTCAGTTTAGTGTACATTAGATTAGTTTACAGTTTACTAAATAGTATGTAAGTAATTTATTGTATTAGGTTATGCAGGGACAGGTTTGTATACATTAGTTTTTGTAAACACATTTGGAAATTTATTATGAACGTTGGTCATTTTGATTTTCCATATATGTGGTGCCATATTTTGTAGAAAGTAACTTGGAATTTCAATTTTAAAATATACAAACCTTTATAACATATCCTGTACTTCCCTTTAATTCCATCGGGGATCTTTTGTGGGGATATCAGGAACCTTCCTCATTGAGTTATTAGGGAGTAGAAAGGGATAATGATGAAATTTATTATTGAACAATTTTTTTTAATAAAAGTATCTGTTGCATTACAATGTATTCAATGACATTAACAAGTAATGAAAAACATAAACTGGATAACATTTTATATGACAAGTGCACTCATCAGTTAAGAACAAAATCTAACATAATATGAGAATTAAGTTATGTAGATAGGAAATAACACTATGAGGTTCTTTAATATTGTTTATTTTTTATTATTTCACTCACCTCATACTTCATAATTCATAGCAGACTCATCAGTTAAGAACAAAATCTAACATAATATGAGAATTAAGTTATGTAGATAGGAAATAACACTATGAGGTTCTTTAATATTGTTTATTTTTTATTATTTCACTCACCTCATACTTCATAAATGCAATAGCTGCACATGCCTGGTCAGAAAAACATAGAATAGAAACCAAAACAAAATTACTTAAACAATTGGAAAAACCGAAGGAACTCACAATTTGGGAAAAAATTTACATATGCAAGAATGAAAATACAACTATGAATTTTGAAATACCCGGTTATAAAGAAAGAGGACTGATTTGGAAATTCTTCGGTCGGCCACCAGATGGCGCGGAGGTCAGTCTGCAGGATAGAAGGCCGTTGGACGTCAGTTGTGAACGTGACGCAGCATTGACAATGTCACAAATTATGTGAAGAAACCCAGGGTCTGCTATGAATTATGAAGTATGAGGTGAGTGAAATAATAAAAAATAAACAATATTAAAGAACCTCATAGTGTTATTTCCTATCTACATAACTTAATTCTCATATTATGTTAGATTTTGTTCTTAACTGATGAGTCTGCTATGAATTATGAAGTATGAGGTGAGTGAAATAATAAAAAATAAACAATATTAAAGAACCTCATAGTGTTATTTCCTATCTACATAACTTCATCATCATCATGAACAAATTCGTTTTAGGCCATGTGGCCTGTACGGTAAACCTAGCGAAGATGGTCTTGATCTTTCCACCGATGTTTTGGTCTTCCTTGGTCCCTATGTCCAGTTGGGGTATATTGGAATGCCAATTTTGGAAGTCTATTTCTTGCCATTCTTCTCAGATGATTTTTCCATTCTTGTTGGTATTTTTGGATATCTTCATTTAAACTTGCTACTCCAAGTTTTCCTCTGATATCTACATAACTTAATTCTCATATTATGTTAGATTTTGTTCTTAACTGATGAGTGCACTTGTCATATAAAATGTTATCCAGTTTATGTTTTTCATTACTTGTTAATGTCATTGAATACATTGTAATGCAACAGATACTTTTATTAAAAAAAATTGTTCAATAATAAATTTCATCATTATCCTCTTCTCTACTCCCTAATAACTCAATGAGGAAGGTTCCTGATATCCCCACAAAAGATCCCCGATGGAATTAAAGGGAAGTACAGGATATGTTATAAAGGTTTGTATATTTTAAAATTGAAATTCCAAGTTACTTTCTACAAAATATGGCACCACATATATGGAAAATCAAAATGACCAACGTTCATAATAAATTTCCAAATGTGTTTACAAAAACTAATGTATACAAACCTGTCCCTGCATAACCTAATACAATAAATTACTTACATACTATTTAGTAAACTGTAAACTAATCTAATGTACACTAAACTGACCCATCGGAATCTAACAAAATGAAGTTATTGAATATTTATTTCTTAAAATATGGTTTGGAATTAAATGCAAATGTTGGTCATTCACACATATGTCCTGCCATCTGGTGGATTTAATTTTATGAGCGTTCACGTATGCCAACTTCAATTCTAATAAAGAACTTTGAAAATAAATTGAGAGGAAAAGTCATAATTTGTGTACATTGATAAACATATTAAAATTCTTCATAAAAAAAGTTTCAAGTGTCGTTGCAAAACGATTAAAATAGTTCGAAATATTAGTAAAGACAGAAAAAGTACCTAGAGCAACAGCATCATATGAATGTTGTATGGAAAATCATAAAATAAATTAATCTTTAGTTCTTAAATAAACATATGGTTGATGAATATACCAAATTTTAGAATACTTCAGATTTTCGCCTGAGCAGTTTTATCAGGGATTGAATTTAATAGAAGACGAAATTTATGTACATCCATAATATCCCCGAGATACAATATTTACAGCTTTTATTTATCTCTTGACCTCTCTTGACTAAGTTCAAGCCACAATAACTTTTTTCTGTACATCTCTGTACTCCTTCATGCTCATATTGTAAAAAACATGTATAGATCTCGATGATTTACAACAAAACTATCTAACTTTCGTCGTTAAAATTGGAAAGTTATAAAACAAGTACTGCATTTCCGACATTTTGTTATAAAATCTTAGTTTGTTTTTAGCAATTACACCAATGAGTACGGGTAATATCCTCTATATTCTTTGTTTGCGCTGGCAAATTGCTTCCTGGATTCAAGAGATTCCAAAACACGACGCGACATGTCAGCGCAAATTTTTTTGCGCCAGCAATTTGTGTTGTAGACAAACCACCTCCATTTAAATACATGGGGAGCAATTTTTTGCGCTGGCGCGTTGCGTCATAGATAAACCACAGCAATACGTCTACAATCGATAAAATAGCGACGGTTTCGCAGTCTTAAGATGACCCGAGTACTACGTGGACAAAAAAATAAAAAAAATTTGCGTCCAAATCTCCCTATAAAGATTCACTGGCCTAGTTAAGACTGTGTTTGTGGGTTGTGCGGTGGTTTCATGTACAGTGACATGCTCAAAAAAGGGCTACCTCGCTCACAGAGTTTAGCAAAAACTAAATATGCACATTGTGCGCACTTCCATCATTATTATTATTTCTTATTCCGATTTACAATAATCACAAATAGGAATGAGATGTACAACGAAATTAAAACATAGGCTCAATTCTAGAAATGCGTGCTTATTATGCATTACAAAGACTCTTGATGTCCCAACTCCTTTCAAAAAACGTCAAACTAAAAATATATAAAACTATTATATGGATGCGAAACATGGATTCTTACTTTAAGGGAGGAAAGGAGATTACAAGTATTTGAGAATGAAGTTCTTAGGAAACGTTTTGGATCAAAGAGACAGACGGGTGAATGGAGAAGACTTCATAATAGTGAACTACATGGTCTTCATAGGAAGCTAGATACAATAACAACAGTTAAGTCTCGTAGATTGCGATGGGCAGGATATGTGGCACGAATGGGGAAGGAAAGGCGTACGTTTAAAGCTTCTTGTAGGAAAACCAGAGGGAAAACGCCCAGTTGGTGCGTGGACCAAGAATGAGGTAGGAGAATAACATTAACTATGATTTGAGGGAAGTAGATTATACAGGGAATGATTGGAAAACATTAGCTCAGGATAGGGATATATGGAGAGCTTATGTCCATGCGGCCATGAACCTACTGGTTCGATAGTTCCTGTGAGTTAGTTACATTATTCCCAATTACCGGTACTCGTTATATTTTATTTTTTCTTAAAGCAAACGTCCGTTTTTCACATTCATGAAATATAATTAGGGGAATAACCGTTTTATATATTTTAGAGAGAAGTCGTAATGTAATGGGCAATAGCATAGAGCCAGTGATTAAATCCTTTTATCACTTCATTCCTGTTTATAATTATTATTCTTCCTAGATAATTGAAATCAGCCACTTCTTCAAAATTATCCTTATTTTCTTCATTTTCATTATATAATGTATTTGTGCGTGTGACCATATATTTAATTTTATATAAATTAATAAATTTTATCAAAACTTTATTTATTTCTTTATCGCTTGGGATTAAAGAGAGACGAGCTGACAGGTGAATGGAGAAAATAAGATGACGGCCAATCGAGTTATCCTTATGAGAAATCAAATATAATGCAGATGGGAAAGATACTTATCTTTTTGTTTACTATTTATTTGTTTATTTAGCGTGGTGAAGTTAAGGTTATGTGGCCATCTCTTCCATTCTTCATTTGAGATTCCCCTCCCCCAAAAAGAGAGATGAACAGACATGTGAATGGAAAAAGAATTACACAACAGTGAGCTACAAGATTTTTATGGGAAATCAGACATAATAAGAACATTTAGGCAGGACATGTGGCATGAATGGGAAATGAAAGAAGACAAGAAATGTTATTATAGGAAGTGCCCAGTAGGTAGATCAACAATGAGATTAACATTAACATGATTTGAGGGAGGTAAATTATTAGAGGGAATATATTAGCTCAGCATCAGATTATGTCCACGCGATCATGTTTGAAAGATGATTAGTTATTAAAAGTTCTTGAGTTAAAAAATTTCTCTGCTTTGTTAAGTGTAAATTCCAGTTAAAAATGATAAAAAAACTCGACCGGGTCAGGGATGAAGTCACTTACGTTGAAGGTCTGTGTTATCAAGGGCCATGCCTGACACACTATAATGGGGCAGATGATATGAAAGAAATGGATGAGAATGAGTGTAGATAGGTGGTGAAATTAAAAATTGTGGCAGGGTAAAACGGGAAGGGAAACTCTGAGAAAAACTTCAAAAGACACCGTTTCGTCCACCATGAAGTGAAACCCCAGCGCTACAAATATGTTTATTCTTATTAATTTTATTGCTTTTAATTTAATTTGTCTTAGTGGATAAAATCAGTTATTTCACATCAATGGCGTGTATTCAACCGGAGAACTGCTGGGGTAATAATTAATACATTCATAACTTTGAATAGAATAAAATAATACATTTACCAAATCAGGCGTGAACTGAAATTTCCCGCCGCACCAGCGTATTCATCTTCTGTTTATCCGCACTGACTTACGTTAGAGATGAATTAACGCAAACTCTTATCTTATATTTCAATAGACCAGCGATAATCCACAGTAGACAAACATTTTTGTCTCAAGCCATCGAGTTTTTTTATTGATTACAAGCTAGCTGGTCCTGCATAATTCAGAATTCGAGAAACAAATCTACAAGTTGACCGATAACCATGAAACATGAAGTTTCGAGCTAGTGATTCTGATATTCACCGGTATTGGCTAAAATGAGACATTAAAAATGTGATTGGCTGATTTGAGAAGTGAAATAAAAGAAATATCATGTTTCAAATTCGTATTTCATTTTACAGAACACAAAGAAACAATATAAAATCAAATTATATGCTAAGCTTCGTCAGCTATAGCAACCTATTAATTTAAGAAGCTTTATTTATATTATCTAACCGAATAACAACAATTAGGCCCAAATGAATATGAACGTGTATACATTTTTTTTGTGGAAACCATAAGTTGAAATAATTTAGTATTGGCAATGAGTTTATTTAAGTGCGCTATTAATTTGTTAGTGTTACTGATAATAATGTGATTTGCCAATTACTGAATATGAATGTAATTTATAATATACACAATAACTCATGCACACTTTCTACAATATCTCGTACAACAAGGTAAGCCAACTCTAGATTTACCGGATATAATATATATATATATATATATATATATATATATATACGAGTTGCACAAAGAAATTAAACATAGGCTCAATTCTGGAAATGCGTGTTATTATGCATTACAGAGACGCTTGACTTCCCAACTCCTTTAAAAAAAACGTAAAAATGAAAATACATAAAACTATTATTCTACCATTTATATTATATAGGTTGCGAAATACGGGACTCTTACTTTAAGGGAGGACAGGAGATTACGAGTATTGACAATAAAGTTCTTAGGAATTCTTTTCCACTAAAGAGAGATGAACAGACAGGTGAATGGAGAAAGACTTACATAACAGTTAAGTTCTCGTAGATTGCGATGGGCACGACATGTGGCATGAATGGGGAATAAGAGACGTGTATGGAAGCTTCTTGTAGGAAAACCAGAGGGAAAAACGCCTAGTTGGTAGACCAAAAATGAGCCCTGTGGGAGCAATAATATTAAAACTATGATCTGGAGGGAGGAAGTAGATATGTACAGGGATTGATTGGAAAACATTAGCCTTCAGGATAGGGATTTTGTGAGAGCCTAGTGTCCGCGCGGCCACGAAACTACGGTTTTCGATAGTGCCATTGAGATATATATATAGATATATAGATAGCTATGTCCACCACTGCTGATCTCGAGGTAGCGTGCTGCATTGTCACGCAGGTGGCCGGGTTCGATTTCACGGTCGGGACAGGCTCCTGGGTGAGGTATTTTTCGGGTTTTTCCTCAACTTGAAGGGACAAATCGTTGGTCAGGAAGAAAACTTTAAGACCCAAACGGTTCCCAAAATTCATATGGCCTTAATCCTCATCATTCGTTATCCTTATCATCAATCACTTCATCGGTGTGGAAAGCAAACGGGAAGCTACTCACCTACAATTCCCTAGTAAAGCTGCCAAGACCTGCCCTCGGGCAAGAATTACTAGGGATGGATATAAATATATATCTAAGGCATGAGACTTTTTCGGCGCATGAGAATTCATGGTTATTGGCAGTCAGTAAAGTAACACAATTTTAGGGATTATTTTGTTGGAATTATTTGGCCAAGACAGAAATATTAGTTGACCGAAAACCAGGTTCGTTATATAGGGAATATTAACAAAAGCAGCAATTTCCCACGATGATGAAACTATTTGCCCTATGGCCGGATGATTTTCGGGCATCTTTGGGCCATAAGCATCCTGACATTTGTCTTACGAGTACATAGCTGAAAAACACCTGCCCACACCCCACCCCAGGAGCTTAACCCGACCGGGAATCGAACCCGGGCCCGCCTGCTTGACAAGGTGGCACGCTACCTCCCCGAGGACCACAGCGGTGGGACAAAAGGAATAATAATAAAACTAAAAAATATATCACAAAAGCATAAGTGATGGTAACGAATGAACGAAATATGTAGCGGGTGCCGAGACACCCTAGGCAATATAGGTTTGATGACGTATCTTTGCCCTCTGTACCCATTAAAGAGCCAGTATGGATAGGTTGGAATTACGATGGCTGCGTATCATGCTTCCTAGTAGTTCACAACGGAGGGATCAGTGTCCATAGTTTGTGGAGGACGCCTCTGGCGAATGTAGGTTCATCAGTTGCGCCGTGCTGGGTTGCTGGAGCTGATCCGCACCAAGTCGCGCTTGAAGGCTTGGTATCGAGATCAAATTTAGATGATGTAATGTGAATTCAATGTGCTGAAGACCGAGAAGTCGCTATATTTCGAAATCAATTCGAAAAAAAAGGCTCTTTTCAGGATGAGTTGAGCTGACTATCGAAATTTATAATTTGGAACAAATTATCAATTGTAGCCAAAGATGAAAATATATTGATGAATTTAAACTTTAAACAGGGAGTGAAAATTTATTGGTGGAGTCTAAGGGACCACTCCGACTATTGTCTTAGAGACTAGGGAAACACCATCCGAAAACCCTAGCAGAGTAGACTGAAAGGTAATACCTAAGCCGAAAAGTCATCTGTCGCGGTGTTGTTCCAGTTTTATTATGAAGTCGTCAGGAATTATAGTAGACATTTTGTAGGTGTTCTTTACGGTAGATTGAAGTCATTTTAACTACAATCTGGTCTGGATATTTTCTAAGCTTCTTTCTTGACCTGATCCGTGTAGATCATTGAAGATTCGGGTGTTAGTGTTTCGTGTGCGTTTTTCTTTAGATTTCCAAAATGAGGAGCGAGTCCCAGTTTGAGTCATCTTAGAATGAGACTGCTTGATTTTATGGGAACTGAAATTTTCCTCAGGGCGACGTTTAATAAGATGGAGGAACTGGAAGGTGTTCAGGAGCTTTCTATCTAAACAGGAAATACTGCGGTTTCCACCTGAGTGTTATTTACTACAGCGACTGTTTGCAGTACTTCAGTCGGCGAAATGGCTCGACGTTTACTTTAAAAAAGCATAGCTTTTTTAATTTAGTAGCTTCTTGGGCTTTGGGGCCGTCGACCAGGGTCGCCAGAAACAGTGGAATGCGGTTCGATGAGGTCCAAGTCAGATAAACACCATCAAGACCTCGAACCCTTTTTCCTTCAGGGCCCCCTTGGATCACTGCCAGATAGACGCTGGAATCGATTGACTTTTTAAGACGAATGACAGAACTGGCGTTCGACTGTTCGCTCATATATATACTGTGAGGCAGGAGATTATTCGTGTGGGGCCAAAGCTGCTGGTATTTTTGAGAACTTGTATTGAACCCAGTCTCACCCTAATGCTGGAATCGACTTGGAGTGCAAGTGAATGCACGCGATCCGTTTTTGGCGAACTCCACGTTCCAGCTGTCAATAATGACGTATGCTCGCAACGCAAATAAATCAGGGGCCGGAGGTCTGTTTCCGCCCGGGGCGCTGATCCGAGTCCCCCACCTCCCGACCCTTGCCTCAACAACTGCCGGGAAGCAGCGGAGAGGGGGGACTCTAGGCTTTTACGATTGCCCGGCCGGTTTTGCTTCAGACGCGGTTAGCTGGGATTTATTCAGTGTAAGTATTACGCGTCCTACGCGAGATTGGGGACGAAGATTCCTTCGTAGACGGCCGAAGCATAGTGCCTTTCCTGAAAAGGAAAGCCGTCAGACGATTTATTTCAAATGCACAGGCCAAGCAGCTCTATACGCCGGCAGTCATTGTAAGCCTTCTTCTCTCCGCGAAGGCGTTGACTTCCAGCCGGCTGCTGGAAGAACCTCTGCTAAGAGGGTGTCGCCTCGTAGCGCTGACACCTCTCCGCTGGCTGAAGACCATATCCTTCGCTGCTCTGCGGCAACTCCCGCAGATGTCAGTGCATAGATCAAGGAACCCCTGTCGTGATGAGTTTGATGCTTTCACTTTTTAAATAGTTGGACGGGAGGGTGCTTTCTATGCGTTTCAGTTACCCCGAGCGATTGTAAAAATATAACATCGAAACGTCGATAATAGCCAACAAAATATGCAGAAAAACGTCCTACCACGACTGCATATGCTCACTATGCGGACAACGCTGTGAAAAATACCATATCAACAAATGCAGAAACAATAACAAATCGCTTAGTGACTATAGCAAAAGCTAACGAATTAAACTCCTATGCACGTTAGTGCGCTTCTAGTTATTATAATAGCCAACATAGCCACTTTTGTAGCTATTTTCAGCAGTCGCTCCGCATTCCACTTTATCTTCTTCTTGAGCATAGTTCTTGAGGTAAGTGCAGGTTACTGTGCACATATTGAATAATAGCAGTAGACAGAAAAATAGCATTCTAAAAACCTAATCTTTTATTTAAAAGGAGCATATGTCTAGTGAAATGTTTCTATTAAAGCACCGTCATTATATTTATATTGGCCAGATTGCTTTCCGCTTCGGTGTTCGTGACGTTATAATCCATCATAGAGAAACTTCTGTGATAATCCATGACCACAGAGTATTAAACAATCCTACTATGTGACATGACGTTTGGACCTAATTTTTTTTTCAAATTTCAAGTTGAAGCAACCTGAAGCCATAGATGAAACATAGATCCAAAAAGGAATTGGCAAGGTATCATTTGTTACTTTTTTCAGTTGTTATATTTTTTCTGGTAATATTGTCTGTATCGGTTCCAGTCCTTTAATAATCGCTTATATCAATTTTTTTTTCAAGCTGCTAAATCTTATTTTTGTTAAGAGGATTTTCGAGGATCATTTAAACTTTACAGAAACCGGTTGATTAAATACGGTATCTAATTGAAATTATAATAATGATTTCAGCATATAGTTGTTTGGTGAAATACGGTCATGTAATTATTTTAAACTTAATTGGGAATACCATAATCGGAAAGATGCGGTTATATGTCTCAGACGAATTCTTGTAAGTTCCACAGAATCGCAGTGCGCATGCGCGAGTTGCCGGGAATTGCTGTAATGTGGTAACATAGCCTCCAGTAGATGCTCTGCAATCGGCGTCTACACACATTGGGAATAAATTCCAAATACAAAAAACAAAATGGACGTTAACGAACTTGCCATTTTCTAACTAAAGAAAACAATTTACATGCACATTATTTATTCCAAAATGCTTAAAAAAATGGACCTAAACCAACTTCCCATTTCCCTAATGTAACAAAGCA
The DNA here is from genome assembly GCA_030220185.1 of Diploptera punctata. NCBI lineage: Eukaryota > Metazoa > Arthropoda > Insecta > Blattodea > Blaberidae > Diploptera > Diploptera punctata. The sequence continues at coordinate 4,132 of JASPKZ010002139.1, read as the reverse complement.
ATTTACATGCATACTATTTAATGAACTATACCTAATTTTACGGTACACTACACTAAATATGGTTTGAAATTATTTTCAAATGGTGGCACGTTGGAACAACATGGAAAGTAGCACAAGCAAGTAATTTACATCCACGATCATGTTTTACATAAAGATATAAAATAATATTGTCAAGAAGCATTGAAGGTCATTGGAAAATGTTTTAAAACAGTACAAAAGTGTTTACAATGTTTAGTGCATCAGTGGCATAAGAGTAAGTGTAGAACTGTGAGAGACATAAACCTACCACATCCCATAATCTATCAACGTATATCAATAGGTTAATATGCCGGTCACAATTCTACACTTACACTCTTATGCCATTGATGCACTAAACACTTGTAAACACGTTTGTACTGTTTTAAACATTTTGCAAAGATCTTCAAGCGTTCTTTACATATTGTTATTTATATATTTACGTAAACACTGATCGTGGATACATTACTTACTTGCTACTTTCCCATGTTGTTCCAACTTGTCACCATTTGAAAATAATTTGAAACCATATTTAGTGTAGTAGGGAAAACGTCTTGTTAAATTGTGCGGAGGAAACAAATCTTATAGTTTCCACAAAATGGCAGTGCGCATCGCGAGTCGCAGAGTTGCCGTAATGGTTAATATAGCCTCTGGTAGATGGGTCGGCAGTCGGCATTACCAACTTTGGGAGTAAATTTCCGGATGTGGGCGGTTTTTTATGTCTCTCACATGTCTACCTTACATTCTTATGCCACTCTGATGCACAAAACACTTGTAAAAACACTTTTGTACTGTTTTAAACATTTTGCAATGATCTTCAAGCTTCTTGACAATATTTTATATTTATATATTTACGTAAACATGATCGTGGATACATTACTCTTCCTTGCTACTTTCACATGTTGTTCCAACGTGCCACCATTTGAAAAAAATGGAAAACTATATTTAGTGTTAGTGTACGTAAAATTAGTTTATAGTTCAATAAATAGTACACATGAAATTGCTTTGTTACGTTAGGAATGGGAAGTTGTTTACGTCCATTTTTAAGCATTTGGGAAGAAATAATATGCATGTAAATTGTTTTCTTTAGTTAGAAAATGGCAAGTTTAACGTCAATTTTTTTTTTTTACATTTGGAAAATTTATTCCCAAAGTTGGTAATGCCGACTGCAGAGCCATCTACCGGAGTCTATATTAAACAGTACAGCACTCGCGCATGCACGCTGCGTTCTGTGGAACTTCGAAGATTCCTGAGAGACATAAAACCGACTTCTTTCCAAATTTCCAAATGCAAAAAAAATGGACGTTAACTAACTTGTCCATTTCCTAACTAAAAGAAAACATTTACATGCACATTATTTATTCCCAAATGTAAAAAAATTGGACGTAAACCAACTTCCCTTTCCTAACGTAAGAAACAATTTACATGCGTACTATTTAATGAACTATAAACTATTTTACGTACACTAACACTAATAATGGTTGAAATTATGATTCAAATGGTGGCAACGTTGGAAACAACATAGAAAAGTAGCAAGTAAATACAAGTATCCACGAACATGTTTTACGTAAATAAAATATTGTAAAGAAGCTTGAAGATCATTGCAAAATGTTAATAAAACATTACAAAACGTGTTTTACAAATGTTTAGTGCATCAGTGACATAAGAATGTACGTGTAGAGTTGTGACGGGCATATAAACCTACCTCACACCCCAAATTAGTTTATAGTTTATTAAATAGTACGCATGTAAATTGTTTTGTTAGACTAGGAAATGGGAAGTTGGTTTACGTCCATTTTTTAGCATTTGGGATAAATAATGTGCATTAAATTGTTTTCTCTTTATTAGGAAATGCAAGTTAGTTTACGTCCATTTTTTTTTTTTTTTTTGCATTTGGGAATCTATTCCCAAAGTTTGGTAACACCGACTGCAGAGCAATCTACTTACTGGAGGCCTATATTAACCATTACAAATCCGCAACTTGCGCATGTGCACTGCGATTCTGTGGAACTTAGAAGAATTGTGGTCCGGCATATATCCGACGTTTTTCCAATTTAAGTTCAATAGAATAGCTTCTGCGTGTGCAAACGTTTTGAATTGTTGTCAAATGGAACATCAGTGAAATCAGCATGACCAACCCTCGTAATTATTTGCAAACATGTTTATAAGAGATGTAATGTAACACAATCGCTGAGGTTCACTTTAAGAAGGACATACACAATTTTCCATGACATTCTTATGCCGACTGATGCACCAAACACTTCTCAACCATTTATAATAATGTTTTATTACTATTTTAAACATTTAGGAACCATTTTATAAACATTTCTTACAATTTTAAATATTTCTAAATTAAGCGACATATTGTACATCGAGTTCTACAGGCGTGGAAACGCTTCATGGAACAATCCGCTAGGAGACTCTCACGTCGCAGTTACCAACATTTGAAATAATTCGAACCAGATTTAGTGTTAGTGAATGTAAATTAGTTTAGAGTTTGTTAAATAATACACATGTAAATTGGTTTTGTTAGGTTAGAAAATGGAAGTTGGTTTACGATCCTTTTTTTGTATTTGGAAATAAAATAATATGCATAAAAATTGTTTTTCTTTGGTTAGGAAATGGCAAGTTAGTTTACATCCATTTTTTTATATATTCATATATATAATATATAATATACATATACATCCATATTAATTCTGCCCCAAAGGCAGGTCCTTCACAGCAATCATAGCATTTGTATCTATGCTTGCAGCTTTCCTAGGGAATGTAGGTGAGGTAGCTTCCCATTGCTTTTCACACCGTGAAGGATGATGATGGATGGCCATATGATTTCAGGGACCGTTTGGGCCTTAAGTTTTCCTGACATTGTCTTACAGGTGAGGAAAAACCCCAATAAAAACTCACCCAGAAAACTGCCCTCCCGGGATCAACCGGACCCGCTGTGTGACATGGCAGCAACTACCTCGAGACCAACACGGTGGACAGATATATATCCTCCATAGTATTCTGCTAAGGGCAGGTCTTTTCACTGCAATCATAGCATTAGTACTATGCCTTGCAGCTTTACTAAATTATAGGTTGTAGCTTCAATGCTTTTACAATGGTGAAGGTGGTGATAATGATAGGATGAGAGGCCAATGATTTCGGGACCATTGCCCTAAGTTTCCTGACATCTGTCTACAGGTAAGGAAAACCCTGAAAAAACCTCACCCGGAACCGTCCACTCCGGGAATTGAACTGGCCCGGCATGACAGGCAGCCACCTCTAGACACTTAATAATAGATATATACACACACAACAATTATTGTGAAACTGATATGACCAACCTTGGCAATATTCTCAAACTGTTTTAAAGAAAAGAAAAAAAAAGTTCTGTTGGTCACTGATAACTTTTTACTATGTTCTACAGAATGGTAGTGCTTATAGGAAGGCTTTATGAAGTTGTACAGATAGCAACTTCAAATTATCTGATATTTTTACCTTGCAATGGAATTTATGTGGAGAGTGGTGTATCATTTCATGATAATATTGCTGCTATCCAAGGCAATTTTTTTAAGCTCCCATATCACACCACTGATTATAGACCTCGAAAAATTTCTTGCGGTCCTATTAAAACTTTTTTCATTATATAAAATTATGAACATGATTTCACCTGTGTTAGAAAGTTTAAAAAGTTGGAATGTTTGTGAAAATGAAGTCTGTAACCCATTAATTTTTTGACATAAGTTGTTGAGGGTACTAAAAAATGGCGGTGGACTAATATACACTTCTGCATAACAAGCCATGTAAAAGGAACAAATTGAACTATTTACTTTGTTTGAAGAAGAGATTGCTTGGGTCCCGTGTTTGTGGCGCGTTTTGTGAAGAAGTAATTCTCTTCATCCCGATGTGTGGATTTATGTCCAAAAAAGAATTATACTGGTTCAGTTGGGTTTAATTTTTCGGGAGAAGCACGATTCTCTTCTTAGGGTCGGAAGTTAGTACACTGGATAAGAAAACTTCGTCAAAATTACTAAAACTGTTTCTTGTAGAAATAATTTCAAATTTATTCACCTCTTAAATTTCCCAGCAGATAAGTAAATGTGTGGTAATTATTCCTTCACCGTCCAATTAA